>APFE031210209.1:453633-485412 GCA_000404065.3 Pinus taeda | reverse complement strand
CTAAAAGTGTTGTTTCATACCCTAAAAGAACAAGGTCAGCTGATTACATCATCTCCTAGAAGTTCTCCATGAAAAACTACTCAGAACTGGTCAAAACTGGACCATCTCACCTACTCCATGGTCAAAGTGTGATGCATCCCACCTAATGCACACGAGGGGTGTGATGCATACTAAAAAGCCCTTCTATGGGGTGTGATGGGCGAGAGTAGACAAATTTTGCAAGGTGGATGATCATGGAATCTTCCAGAAACTTCTCCTGTGACACTTGCCTCTCTGAATTCGCTCAGGGATGAGTAAGAGATCATGAAATATCCAAGAACAATTGAGAAATATCAGAGAAATGACACTAATCAAAAGCCCAAAAGCTGACTCACCCACCTACAAACATCTATATATGAATCCCTCATCCTAGAGATCCAGAGCTGGATTTTGATCTTGTAAGGAAGTGTTGTTGGTTTCTTTGTGGAACATCATAGTGTTGGGTGATCTAGCTTTTCATGAGGTGAAGAAGGGCTTTCATGCTGGGAGGATGGGGTTGGGTCAGATCAATGGGTTGTAATCCTCTCTTCTACTACTTCTATCAATAAATCTATTTGAGTTTTCCTCCATATTCTTGTATGTCTTTGAATCTCGAATTGATATATGCATTTGTATGGTCAATATACATCTAATCCTATATTGTTTATGATTATAGATCTCTATGCTTTGATGGTATTATGTTGCTTTGACTCTACAGGTGTTATTTTAACTAGGACAAGTGAGGAAGGAGTGTCAAAGATCTGTCAAAGGGGAGAGGAAACAAGCAAGGAGCCAAGTGGAAGACTGAGGTTGGTACTCTCTGCTTCTCTCTCATCTATTTCTCATAAAGGAAAACACAAGTAACTTTAGTTTGTTTGTTTCTAAGATAGCTACCCATCTTAGTGGGACTAGCAGCTCTGAATGGATACTAGTTTTCTCGATAACAGTGATAGAATTAGCATTTCGTATAGCTTATCATCCACAGACAAAAGGACAGACAGAGAGGGTCAATAGGATATTGGAGGACATGTTGAGGACGTGTGTGATGCATCAGCAGAGGATATGGGAGGAGTACCTTTCATTTGTTGATTTTTCTTATAACAATGGGTATTAGGAGTCACTAAGGATGAGTCTACTTGAGGCACTATATGAGAAAAGTTATAATACTCCCATCAGTTGGAGTGATCCAGTGAATAGGATATTCATAGGACTAGACATGTTGGTAGAGATGGAATAGGAAATCCAAGTTATCAAGAAGAATCTAAAGGTATAATAGGACAGGTAGAAACATTATTCAGACTGGAACATGTTGTTTAAGGAGTTTTCGATTGGGGAACAAGTGTATTTGTGCATGAAGTTGAAGAAAATATCCTTGGGGATTGGATCATGTGCCAAGATTGAACCTAGGTTTTCTAGACCTTTCAAGATTCTTAAAAGGATTGGACCAAAAGCCTATTGACTTGCATTTCCTACAGAAATGAAATTCCATGATGTTTTCCATATGTCCTTACTTAAGAAATATATTAAAGTTGCTGCTCATGTTATTGACTGGTCTTTATTGCAGGTGGAGCCAGATGGAGAATTTCAACTGGAACCTCAGTGTACATTGCAGATAAAGATTCTCATGCTCCAAAACTGAGAAATCAAGTAGGTTAAAGTGTAGTGGAAGCACTTTGGGCCTGATGAAATGACATGGGAGATAACATATCAAATGAGGGTTATGTATCCTTCTCTATTCACTGGTTGAGAGAATGTTTTTGGTATGTGTACATATGTATATGTATGTAAATACCGCCATGAGCTATACTATAAAGTTATACTAAGCAGTATGGTGTCATGTTCTTAGGGATGTTATCTTGTTATGTGTCATGTTGGTTTGCTTCTCAAAAGGTTGATCATTATAAATACTACATCGAGATAATTTACAAATCTCCATGGAAGTAAGTTTTGCTTCTCATCAGCCTTGTTGGTTGTAGGTATCATTGAACACCGAGGATGGTGTTCTCCCAAGGGGGAGGGTTCTGTAACAGCCCTGGTCAAAATTACATGTAATAAAGTTAATAAAGGAAAAATAATAACCAAGGTCATGGGACACGTATTCCAGGTTGAGTGTTGGGCAAAAAATCCTAGTGAGGGTGTTCATTTGGTTTATTATGGGTAATAAAAGCTGCAAAGGTAATGGAAAGGGCTTTGGAAAGGCATGAGGCATTGATTGAAATTTTATTTATGAAAATATTGGAAATTAGGAGAAAAGGAAGGTGAAAGGTCACAGGTTTCATGTGAGGAGGAAAATGAAGGAAAATAATGGAAATTAGGAGAAAAGGAAGGTGAAAGGTCACAGGTTGCATGTGAGGAGAAAAATGAAAGAAAATAATGGAAAATGAAGAAAATAGAGGCCTCATTAATAAAAAAGGCTTCTGAGGATGAGTTCACACCCTTTTGTTAGTTTAGTTTTGGAGCTCTCTCTATTCTCTCTCTCTCACTCACTCTTGGAAACTTAGAGTTTTCTTGGAGCATTCTAAAATTGGATCAAGGAAAGAAAAGGAAGGACCAAGAAGGAAAAGGAAAGAAAAGATAAAAAAAGGAAGAGCAAGTTCAAGCGGCTATAGTGGGACTAATTGCCTGTATCGATTTGCATGTGTGATTTCCTTTCTAGATTTGGCATGGATGGTACATGCATGTGTGTATTTGGTTCTCTTATTATCATTGGCATGGGATTTTCCTGGTACGATAGTGTTCTTCAGCCTTTCCTTTCAATTTCTAGATAGGCATGGTGTGATGGGTTCTCTTGTATTTGGTTGAGTTGGATTGTTGGATGGTTTCGAAACTAAGTGAGGTGATCTCTGAAAGAAAGAACAAAAGGCATAGGAATCCCTAGACTGAAGAAAGTGGGATTGCAGTAAAGCCAGATTTTGTGTGCCTTGATGGGCCTAGGAATCCTCTATTGGTGAATGGTGAGATATATGGTAAATCCTATAGTTGCGTGCCCTCGATCATGCCTAGGAATCCTTAACCAGTGAATGGCCGGATATACGGTAAAGCCTGGAGTGTGGAGTCTTGATTAGGCCTAGGAATCCTCGATTATTGTATGGCAAGATATATGGTAAATCCTAGAGACTAGGAGATAGAAAAATTCCTCACAGAGTAGGTGGAGAAATCTAGTGGCATCCATGCTTGTCTAGGACCTAGTGATCCGACGGGGATTATGGTAAAGCCTTTGGAAACCTGGTTGGTTTGGTTTTGAGTCCCACATTCATGTTTGGAATATGGAATGGGGGTGATTAGCTAAAAGAAATATTTGGTTCATCTAATCTATGGTCATGTGGTTTGTGGAAGTCTCAAACCTAATTGGCTTTTGCATTCATTAATAAGATCTCCTTCTCCTTGGTATTTTATATGTAAAAGTATTGGCTTATATGTGGATTTTATGGTTTTTATATCCTTGTTATTTCTATTGGTTATATGTTGCTTATGAGTATGTTTTATGACATATTTGATGTATGGATCTCATCATGTTTTTATTGTCAAATGAATGTATAATGAATATATGGCCTCATAGATGATAATGCAGTGATTGTGATAGGGCAATAATTTTTCTCTATGAATCTCATATAAGTATGAGACCCTTATGCTCAGATTTTTCATTATGACCTATAGATTACATGTTTGAAGAAAAAATTGTCATGGCTAGTAGGGGTCAGATCAAGTACTTGTACCAATTATTTCATTAGTATCCTTTTTCCATTGTTATTTATCATTTTTGGGAGTTTCATGAAGTTACGGGCAATGGTATGAGTCATTGGCATGCCTTGCTATGGGAGTGGATGGAAGGCCTCAATCGCATGCATGGCTTGTCATGGTAGCAACTAGGGGTCTAGATCAATGAAGTGTCAAGTTGTCTCAAGGGTTGGTCACCTGGAAGAGTTGGTTGGCTCCTAAAGGTTCTGTAGCATGTGTGGAAGGTCATATTGGTTTTTTTTTTTTATTCCATTTCCTTAACTATACATGGGGAGTTGAATCACATTATAGTATCCTCTCGTCACATGTTTACCCTAGCAGATTGGTTAACTTAGGTAAATGTGGGAGGAGGGAATTAAAGAAATCCCATATTTACGACATCTCTCAAATATTTGTTTAAGATGACGTACATGGTATAATCTTGTTTTTGAAAACACAGTAACATCATCCAAGTAAACAACTATACTTTGACCAATAAGGCCACAGAAAGTGATGTCCATTGCTCTTTGAAATGTAGCACAGGCGTTAATAAGCTTGAATGACATTCTTTTAAAAGAAAATGTTCCCCATTTGGTCCTGAATGTAGTTTTCAAATGATCTAGTTCTTCTACTAACACTTGATTGTAACTAGAGAAACCATCTAGTAGTGAAAACAAGTCAGACCTAGATACTATTTGGTGGATTTGTTTCATGGATGGCACTGGGAAATTGTCTTTATCAGATGCTCGGTTGAGATTGCGGAACTCTACACATAACCTTATCTCACTGGACTTCTTTCTGATTGTGACCAAATACAAAACCCAACTGTAATTTTTGACTTTAAAAATGATCTGAGCATCCAACATCTTTCTCAATTCCTTTTCGATGAGGGGTTCCAACATAGGATGAAATTCCTTTAGTTTTTTCTAGAAATTTTTTACCCCTTATTTGATGGGAATGACATGTTGGATAATACAATTATCATATGTCTTTAATTTTCCGCATGTCCATGCAAACACATCACAGTACTGTTTGAATAAGCAGATGAATTCTTTTCATTCTTGTGGAGAACAACTTGTACCAAGGTTTACATACTAAGGATATTCATCAGTTCCTAAATTGATTTTTTTAGATGATAAATTTAAATCTCTAAGCCTTAGTATTGGTTGGTCCTCTGAACCAGATTTGTAGATCACATAATTTTTCTAAGGACAACACAACTTTAGGCATAGTGTTTCCTTTCATTGCATTAGATGCCTCATACAAATCCTTCATGTGTCCATCCTTTTCTATGGAAGCATATTTGAAGACATCTACATTAGCCACAAAATTTAGTATATGTTGTTCATCATTAAAAATGGGAAAGTTAGTGACATTGTCAGGAACAGATGACTTATATATAACCTTAATAGAAAAACCATTTCTTAATGGTGACATCCTAGCAGTTGCATTTTCTAATGCTTTTTTTTGCAACATTTCTAATCATAGGAACAAAAATAATATTAAAAGATTTAAAATAATAAATCAAACGCCAAACCTCATGTTGATAGTTTTTAAGATTTGGTGAAACACAGTGGACATTATCATGTACCTAAAAAGTGGCAACCTTTGATTCACCAATTACCTTGAGGAACTCTACCTTCAAATCGAAGGATTTCTTTAGTCCGGGTATGAGTGCTTCATATTTGGCAGTATTATTTGTACACTCTAACTCCAAACTACATGAAGGGATATGTTTCTTAATACATGGGTCTATAAGTACCCAACCAGTTCTAGATCCATCCTGCATCTTTGAACCATCAAAGTATAAAGTCCAAATGTTATTATCTATTGAACTGCTTCTTGTACTATTATTCATAATACAATGTACATTTATATTACAAGATTCATTTGTATCAGCTAGAGAAAAGGAAGGATCTCCAACTGTGTATCTAGTGGGGCACATGATGGTTGTGCTTGATAACACCCATGATCAGTTCCCAAGAAACAATTTCAAAATTTTAAATCAGCAAAGGCAACAGGCTCATTATGGCCCTCAAGTGGTGTCACAGTGTATTTAATGTATGACTCACTTCCCACTCGAATCTCATCGTTTTTCCCTTATATGGAATCCATAAATGTGACCAATTTGTAGAAACATACCCTTGTAATTTAATTGACAAGTCTCTACTCAAGAGTACGCCATAGGCTTCAAGGATGTCCACAATCACAATATTTATACATTAGTGAACTTGATGATCATATGATAATTGAATAAGAACATTTTTAAGTTCACCAATAGCTTGGACAAGAGATCTTTCCAGTTGAATGATTTGTGCATTGGTCTTGTCCCATTTAGCATTTATTTTCTTAGCAACAGATAATGGCATTTCATTCATGAATTCACTAGAGTCGACTAAACAATTATGGAAATTGTACTTAGAATTTTCAAAATTTAACAAAAATGGAGGACATTTAGTGTTAGCATCTAGTGTTACAGCATTCACTATAGATTCAAGGGAACCAAAATAATTACCAAACACCTTATGAGAGGTAGAACCTTTCTCACCTAGTGAAGGTTGTGAAAATGCTTGGACGAGAAATTCATGTTGGCATACTATATTCGTGAGCTCAAAGAAGAAATATTAACATGATATCTCTTCAAATATTCAATTATCTTATAATCAATTGTTTCACATTTAGAAGGAAGTGTTGAAATGTCTATAGGAGTATCTTTTTTTGAAACTTCTAGAGTGATGGAATTACTTTTGCAACCAGAGGAAGTGTTCTTAGAAGTAGTTGCATTTCTAGACATATTTTGTGAATTCTTAGTGGGATTGAATGGTAGTGAGATTCTTCTTAATACATTTTCTTTTAATTTTTGTCTCGTCACCTCCTATTTAGAAATGGGCCCTTGGTTCCTCAAGTTATATCAACCATTTTGTTTTTTTTGGGGGGGTAACTCGCTTTTAGGTGGTGCTTTGGCACTCTTCTTGTCAGTAGTGAGAATACAATAAAAATTATTCACTTCATGTCCAATAATTGTACTTTTTTTAGCCACTAGAGGCTCTTCTGTTTACTTAGACTACTCATCTACTAGTAAGGAATCCACAATGTGTGTGGCCAAAGAGTTCATGTTGTGATTCCACTATGGGCATGTCTTTGCTGAATGATATTCCTAGTGGAAAGTGAAGTAGTTATCCATGCCCATACTTTATGTTGGTGTCCCAAATTGCTCTATTTTTACCCCATTTCCATTAACTTTAACATTTGTTTTATCTCTACTTAACCATCTCATTCCTGCACTAGTCCAAGATAATCTTCTATTCCTACATATGCTTCGTATTTCATAATTAAGATTTATTAAGTGATGTATTAATTATTTTATATAGATTTCATGCCTATTAGTATCTCTTGTATCTTATGTTTAGTTTCCTCAAGGTAATTGAGGAACTAAGTATTAATTATGAGTTAGCATGATCAGTGCAGGTAGATTCCTGCACCGCCAATGATGTTGCTCCGAGATCTCCGTAACAGTTCAAATCCTTCCACGCGAGTGTTTTGGTCCACGACTCGTAGTTCAGTTGTAGGCTAACTGAGGTTGGATATCGGTGGCACATAGTCAGGGATACATACCAAGGATGGTCTATGGCCAGCAAAGTTCGTGTTCCATTATAACTATTAGCTAGTTTTGTAATATTGGTTGTTAGTCCATTCAGTTGAAAGGCTTGAATAAGGAAATATTGTAATTAGAAGAATGGGGCTAAAGCTGAAAGACTGTATAAAATGTAGACTGTAGGAAGAACCAGGGAGTGATCTAAGTTGTAATTTCATTCGTTGTGTAATTTTTATTGCCCTTAACTCTGGGTTGGAATTGCACCATCATGTATATTTGCTGATCAAGTAATACAAGGAACTCACCATGTTATTCACACGTTGTGCCTAAATTATATTTTATGCATACTTGAGTGTTGATTCGTTTCGTTTCTTAAATGAGAAATGAGCCGGCTGGCTAGGGCCCAGCCAATCCAATTCGTTTACCCTTGTGCTTTCACCATTTGAAAGGTTTGTGTAAATAATTATTTGTAGTTGCATGGTTTGAATGATTCTTGTATTTATTTCAGAGTTCTGAGCTAGATTTATTTCATAGTTAAGTGTGAATGGATCTATGGTTTGGAAGTTGATTGAGCTTATTTATTTCTTGGAATTCTTGTCTTAGTTTACTTCCGCTTAGGTCATGCAAGAATATTCTTCCTGTACCAATGTATGTAGTTTCCTGCACTCCGATTTATTCATTTACTTCACAACAAATGTTACATTTTTGCTTATCATTTCAGTTATTCCTGTAAGCAAAAGTATTGTTAAATCCAGTAATCATTCTTAACATTAAGAGCATACTTCTGAAGGATCTGAGGATGTTTATATGAATTAAGAAAGGACGTTATTATAAACACTTTATACTTGCATTACAAGTGAGTTGTCGAAGCTAGCTAATGCATGCAAATTACTTTGACTACTGCTTTAATTATTCCAAATTGTTTTCGCTTTATGAAGTTGACTTTCATTTCCAGGTTCAGTTGATTGAAGCATCTCTTTTCCATAGATAATTTATCTCAGAATTTAGTTCGCAATTGCAATTCTTTTCAACGTGTCTTTTAGTTCTTTCGAAAGTAAATTGGAAGCTTTGGTGAAGGAAGCTTTATCTCAGTGCAAGAGTTCGTATTTTGTCATGGGAACAGAGTACTCTAAGCCTTAAGGCTTAGAGCACCTCCAAAAAAACATAAATCTTCAATAAGGAAGGTAAAATATACTTTTGTATAAAAGTATTGTACCTGCACTAGTGCAAGTAGATTACAATAGTACTAGAATAGGTTGTTTGTGTAGAAGGAAAATCAATTGGGAAACAGATCTCTACAAGGGCCCTCTTGTCAAGCTGTGAGACTCTATACTAGAGATAAACAGAGTATTTCATTTTAGTATTTAAGATTACTTTCAATTGTGTGAATGTTCCTTGACTTGATTTCCTTGCAAATCATTCTTTTACATTCCAGCACTAGAGTTGTTTTGGTGTCAATTCCCTTTAGAATTGTTTTATGTATGATTTTGCAACATTTTCTTTAAGAAGTGGGATCAAGAATAGGAAAATTTCATACCACTTCTGGCATTGCCTGTGCTTCGTCCCTAAGTTTACGAAACCCCCGGTTTGACAATTAAGTGTTGAGGCATTTACTTAAGTGCAATTCCCGCACCCAACATTTTGGCATCATTGTCGAGGAGGCGATTTGAATTGGTAAGAATTTTCCATTTTTTACAATAGGGGTAAGTCTGCTATTATTTTTTCCCTGTAGTGTGCTTATATTGTTTGAGGAATTTATAGGAGCTGAGTTATTAATTGCAGCTTTTATTTGAATTTTGTTTTTTCATTTTTTGAAATGAATGCCTAAAAGAGATAGGGGTCTGAAGCCCACTATGGGACAAATAAATACTAATAAATTTGATACCAAATCTCATATTGGGCCTTCTTTTGCAAGAAGAAAGTCCAAACAAACTCAGACTCATCATGCAGGAACAGTCCATTTGGGCTCTGGTAGTAGTAGTCCAGGTGTGACACAGCCCACAAAGGGGAAGAAGGAGGCTATTAAAACCCATTGTCAGCATTCTCAGCCTATTGAGAGAAGTTCGCGTGGAACAAAAATGGCAGATCAGGAAGACCATTCAAAAGGAACTCATGAAAATCAGGTAAATGAGGAACATACCACTTTTGGATTCCCAATTGTGGATCCTGATACACAAGTACAAATGAAAAATATTTCACCATCAGCTCTTCCTCATTTCTATGATAAGGTACATGAAGACCCAGACTCTTTCTTATTTTAGTTTGATATTTTGTGTAGAAGTTATGATTATTCATCTAATACCCAGAAGTTAAAGTTGTTTCCTACAACTCTCAAGGATGCATCACTTCACTTGTTCATGGCACTAGAAGGAAACACTATATCTTCTTGGGAGAAAATGAAGAGAGTGTTCTTGTCAAAATATCAGGAATATTGTAAAACTAGAGATATTCAAGATGAAATCTTTACTATTGTGCAAAATGATGATGAGACTCTAGAGGACTACTTGCAGAGATTCTTGTATATCCTTCAAAGGTCAAAGCACATATTTGATCCAAGTACCATTAGAACCTTGTTCTTACATGGGCTTACTGATCATGCTAGGAATAATTTAAATATGTTAGGACAAGGGTATATTGCTCCAAAATATTTTGATCAAATCTGTGACTTGTGCAAGAAATTCTCAAGGAACCAATATAGATCCGATAAAGGAATTTGGAATAGAAACAAGAAAACCAAATCTACTGATGCGATGATTATTGGATTAGAAAACAAAATGGATAATATGAAAATTGAAATAATGAATATTGTTATTAAACAAATATACTCTTTGAAGTTTCAGTAAAAACTAGTAGAGGAACAAGGGTCATTGTCTATTTTTTGCCCAAAATGTAGAAGAAAGAATCTTTTAGGAGAATGTCTCTCGATATTAAAGAAACTAATAAATGTGCAATTTGTGCAGAGAACCATGCCATAGAAAAATTTCCCTCCATACCTAGGCTGAAAGATGTAATTGAGGGAGGACAACTTGAAGCTGAATCACTGCATGCTATGGGAGCACGAAGAAATTCGCCTCAGGTCAGTGCAAGTATGGCTCCTGAACCTCTGCTACATTTTTTTGGTTATAATTCACATTCATATTCCTATCCTAACACTGGTCACTCTCAACATTGACAGAATGGGAACCAATATTAGTATAGACAACCCTCCCAATCTTGGCAACAAGGATGGAGAGGGCCAAACCATTCACATCATTCCTATCATGCACCTATGCAGTCATACCCTCCTATATATGCACCATACCCAATGCCACAACCATCATTACCTCAGCTAAGTCAGCCAATGCCACCATTACCTTTACCTCCACCGTTTTGACCTTCTCAGCTACCTTCTCAACCTTTACCCAACCCCAATAACAAAGCGGTACAAATGATCCATTCTATGAACCCAATTTCTTCATCCAGATATTAGTCTATGCCAGTTGGATTCAATGATCTCCAATTGAGATCAAGGAAGATAGTAACCTCATAAAATAAAAAGCAGCCTATGGTAATTATCAATGAGAAGGAGAGGAGGAAAATCTTGACCATTCTAAAAAATATGACACCATTTAGCCTATTCTTGTACCTTCTGAGCTCTTGTCATCTTCTTAAAACCAACCTCCCTATCTAGAGAGGTTATTTGTGGAGAAGAAAGACCCCATTCCTGAGTCTAGCCTGGCTTCTGAGCTTAGGAACCTTTTCATAAGGGTACCTTTGCTCCAAGCTATTAAAAAGATCCCCATATGCACAAAAATCATTAGGGAACTCTATCTCAAGAAGCCAAGAAGGAGAATATTAGAACGTCAAACCATTCAATTTCTTGGTAGAGTAGCGGAGTTAATGATGGGTGTATGCACATGGAGAAATATACCAACCTCGGAAACCCTATTAGCTCTGTCCAGGTAGGTGATGTCCCCGTCTCCAATGTACTTATAGACTTGGGGGAAGCCATTAATGTTATGACTAAGAAAAACATGGATCAACTTGGATTGGTCCATATTCGTCCTACTCCCCCTGTGCTTGAACTAGCTGATAGATCTAAAATCAAGCTAGAAGGGGTGTTGGATGATGTGGTCGTTTCCATAAACTCTTGGGAATATCCCGCAAATTTCATTGTGCTTCATCCAAAGAATCCTATGGGAGGACATCCCTTAATCTTGGGACAACCATGGCTTGCCACGATTGATGCTTATATCGAATGTCATTCTGGTGACATGTACATTTCCCATGGAGATTCTAGAAGAAGGTCGCCTTGTATCCACCCGCTAGATCCATTCAAGAGCTCCAAGACACTTTATGGTTAGACTACAATAGTGATGAGGAGACTTAGCCTATTTCCTTGATACATTAGAATGCTGAGTTCTCACAGGAGGGTGAAATTCAAGGCTTCCTAAATAATCTAGACACCATGCCTAATTTTGAGTCATTGAGTTATATTTTTAGTCTAGATTTTCAAGAAAGATATGACTCTCGACCTCCCTCGCCACCATCTCTAGTGACACCTCTGTGTACTCTTGAGCCTGATACCACTCTTGTTGAGATTAATCCAGGTAAATCCTTGCATATCAGTTTAGACTTGGATCCTTCCCAGCAAGAGCATCTTGTGAATTTGCTGTGAAACCATCTTGATGCCTTTGCATGGGGCTATAAAGATATGAAAGGCATCCCTTATGAAACTTGTACACACCATATCTATATTCAGGATGGAGCCCAACCTATCCAACAACCCCAAACGTGAATGAACCCAGCTCTAAGAGATGTTGTAAAGGAAGAATTGCAAAAACTCTTAGATGTTGATTTTATCTATCCTATTTCTAAAAGCCAATGGGTCTCTCCATTAGTATTAGTCCCAAAAAAATATGGGAGATGGCTCATTTGTATTGACTACAGAGAACTGAACAAAGCCACTCTCAAAGATTACTTCCCCCTTCCTTTCATCGATTAGGTACTTGATACTCTTGTTGGTAAGTACTTTTCTTTTCTAGATGACTTTAGCGGGTATAACTAGATACAGATTGCACCTGAGGATCAAGACAAAACCACTTTTACATGTCCATGGGGTACATTCACTTATCGATTGCTTCCCTTTAGGTTATTTAATGCCCCAACTACCTTTGAAAGGGAAACTTTGGCTATTTTTCCTAAGCTTGAGTGTGTAGAAATCTATATGGATGACTTTTCTGTGTTTGGTGATTCATTTCAGGAAGCCCTCGAGAATCTAGAAAAAGTGCTTCTTCACTACCAAGAAGCTCATATTGCCTTGAGTGACAAAAAATGAAAATTAATGTGCAAGGTAGGGATGGTTATTGGCCATCTTATTTCTGACAAAGGTATCCAGGTTGACCCTACAAAAATAGAAATAATTTTGAGTCTCCCTATACCCAAAACTCAAAGGGAAGTGAGAGGTTTTGTAGGACGTGTGGGCTACTATAGGAGATTCATTGAGAATTTCTCAAAGATAGCTCCCCCCTTTTCCGAATTTTGGCTAAGGATAGTGAGTTTTTTTGGTCCGCAGCTTGCCAACAGTCCTTTGAGACATTGAAGGAAAAACTAGTCAAGGCACCAGTTTTGAGAGGACCAAACTGGTCCCTGCCATTTCATATTTCCTCTGATGCCTCAGATACTACTATTGACGTAGCTTTAGGACTAGAAGAAAATACAAAATATTATGCTATTTATTTCATTAGTAAAAACTTGTCACCTGCTGAACTAAATTATACAGTTACTGAGAAATAGCTTTTAATTGTAATCTTTTCCATTAATATATTTAGACATTATATTACAGGATATGAAGTCTTTGTACATACTGACCATTCTGCAATAAGATAGTTGATGAATAAACCATTAACTAGCGGTACGGTGACTAGGTGTTTATTATTGTTACGAGAATTTAATATTACCATTATTGATAGACCAAGAAAATCAAATGTGGTCGCAGATTATCTTTCAAGATTAAACAATCTTGGTGAAGAAATTCTTGTTGATGATGATTTTCCTGATAAACATCGTTTTGTTGTGTCAACAAAATCCCCATGGCTTGCTGACATAGATAACTATTTAGTCATAGGAAAATTGCCACCTCACTTATCCGCTCTTGAAAAGCGGAATATTATACAGAAAAGTGTTGCATATTCCTGGATTCAAGGAGACCTCTTTTACACCAGAGTAGATCTCATTATCCATAGATGTGTAAGAGAGGAAGAAGTGTTTGATATTTTAAAATCTTCCCATGATGAACCTTGTGGGGATCACTTCACCGATAAGGGAACTGCATACAAAGTGCTACAATCTAGCTATCTTTTTCCTTCCTTGTTTTAGGATGCCAAACAATATGTCAAGCGGTATGATAACTATCAGTGAGTTGGCTAGCCTGATCAAACCAATGAAATGCCTCTATGTCCTCAGGTTATGATTGAGCCTTTTGAAAAATGGGCCATTAATTTCGTAGGACCAATAAATCCAACATCATTAAATAAAAATCATATTTTGGTTTGTACAAATTTCGTTACAAAATGGGTAGAAGTTAAATTTGTTTATTTTGCTACTGAAAGAGTTGTTGTTGATTTTATTTTTACTAAAATCTTTACTAGATTTGGTGTGCCTAGAGAAATTGTTTCTAACAATGGACCACAGTTTATTTCTAATTTGGTACAGGGTGTGATGGAGTAGTATAAGATACAGCACAGGGGATCCACACCATATCACCCATAAGCAAATGGTCAAGTGGAATCCACAAATAAGGGATTGAGTCCATCCTCACAAAGACGGTAAATATTCACAAAAAGGATTGGGCTGACAAATTACCAAAAGCATTGTGGGAATACTAACCACTTGGAGAAACAGCATAGGACACACACCATATGAGCTGGTGTGTGGAAAACAAGTCCTCTGGCCGATAGAAGTCCAGATTAAGACTTTCAGGATTGCAGTCCAATTGGGGCTAGATCCCTCTAAAGCACAGAAACAACGTCTTCTACAATTGAATGAGTTAGATGAATTCTAACGGGATGTTGTTCAGTAGAACATCTTGGTCAATAGCAATGCAAGAAGTGGCTTGGCAGATCCATTCATAAAAAGAAATTCCAACCAAGTGATTCGGTACTCCTTTATTATTCTAGATTCAAATATTTTAAAGGGAAATTCCACACACTTTGGATGGGACCCTATGATGTGGTCAAAGTATTTGAAAATGGAGTGGTAGAAATTAAAAATATTGATGGATGAAATTATGTGTCCCTGGTAAATGGGCATAGGTTGAAGGTATATTTTCAGCCCCTTACTAAAGGAGATTTTATGCAGCAAGTCCAAAAACAATTTGAAAAGGAGTTGCTAGGTGATAATACCAACCTGTTGAAGATTTGATTCCTTCTTGTCCTTATTAAAAATAATAAAATTAAAATTAAAATAAAAAATGACAAAAATAAAAAGAAAAGAAAAAATATTGTAATTATGAAAATCAGTTGACTGACATGATTGGAGAAGGATCAACTTGAAAACCAGCATGCTGGCAGGAAGATCAAAATTTTAATAAAAAAGGGAATGTTACTTGATTTTTAGATACGCTGGCTGCCACCAAGAAGAAGCAAATTCGAGAAACCAAGCCCTTACCCAAGTTTGGGGTGACTAGCATGGGAATTTTTATCCAAGTAAATGCGTAATTCCCGCTAAAATTACTTTTTCCGGCACCAGTGCAGGTAGATTTTCAAGGTAAAAAAAAAAAAAAAAAAAAAAACTATGCCTTTCTTCTATGTCCCATTTCAAAAATTCCCACTCTTTTCTTTTCTAAAATCCCCAATGAATTACCTTCCTCTTTCTTCTAAGAAAACTACCCTACCCGATTTCATAAAATCCCTCTTTTCCCCTGAATTTTTTTCCACATCCCATTCAATTTATCCCCCCTTGGTGGTATTATTCCTGAAAATCCCTGTTGTAATGTTCCTTCCCATTCTAAAAATTACCCTTTTCCCACTTCTTTATTCCCTCATAAATTGATTGCAGAATTTGATGCAGTCAATCCAGAAGGCATGCTCATGAAACACCAAAGCATGGCGAATAAAACTTTTCTCGTATGTTGAGGGAAATTTGTTTTCCAGCTACAAAATTATGTTCTAAAAGAAATTTTGTTTTGGTAAAATCCCTGGTGCAAGATGCGCAGTGCAAGCACGGTGCAGTGAAAGAAGGATCAGTGCAGGAACGTGGCCGACTGTGGGAGAAAGTGTAAAATAAATTTCACATAGTCCAGGAGCATCTTATTAAGGATATTTTTGGAACTTTATTACCCTTCACATTAATACTTATAGATCATAGCATTATATATTTTTTAATTAATACTCTGTTTTATCATTTACTGACATAGGAAAATTTTTGAAGTGCAAGATAAATTGGGCTTTGAAATCTAAATTCTTTAATGAGTACTAAAATATGTCTTGATTAAATTATGAGGTAGACTGGGGGATAGTATTGATTATCTGATAACCTATATTCAACTTCCTTGAAACAATCTCGCATTATTTGTTCATTATTATCTTACCTCGTAACCCGATCATTATGACCATTGCACCACCGCTGCATAAACCTCCACCACATCCAATCATTATTGCTCACCCGTAGCAGGCTGATACATATCTGCATCTAATCCGAGGAGCTATTTTCATCATGATTGGTTGGATGGGACCGAAAAGATGGAGGATGGATGAACCTCCGGAATAAATCTCTCAGCAATTGTTGGTATCACTCACTGAAATCCTTTTGAGGTTGTGCCCAAGAATTGTGAAGTGTAATTCGAACATGGCACCCGTAAGAAATGAGCCATCATCCTTGAAGGAGATTGAGCATACCGTAGAATACTGGAATAGTCTTGCACTATTGCAAGAATTCGGGTTCCTTCCATTTTTACAGAAGTTCGATGGTTTCAACATGGCTATGGTACTGGAGTTCGCGAAGACATTTAAAGGAGGTCAAGTCAAGGTCGGCTCATTAGAATTCGAAGTCACATAGGATTCCATTGCACAAGCTACAGGCTTGGCAACTACAAGGGAGTAGTGGTTCAAAAATGAGATTCTCGAGAAGAAACGATGGCATCGATTTGTGGTTAACAGAAAGCTTAAGGTTGATTGGAAGAAGGGACTTCCGCAGAATGCCATGATCAGGAAATGGCGAGACCTGCTATTCATATTGCAGAAATTTGTGACCTATGAGAGATGTTGTACATTAGCTACTTAGAAGTCTCAAGAAAATGGCGAAGGGTGTGCAAAGTGGGAATGCAAGCCAAGTCACAAATAAGCTATACCACCATGGGCTTATCACAATCCTCATCAAGAAAGTGCTAGAAGAAAAGGGAGTGACCTGGGAAGCATTCTTGAAGGAGTTTTGAGCGAGGAGTGCAGGGAAGTCTGCTAGCAAGAGGTACAAGCAAGAAAAGGAAGGTAGAGACATCGTCCCCTATCGAGAAAAAAGGTAAAAGCATGCCAGCGCAAGTAGAAAGGAGGTCTATCAAAAACACTCTGCCCTCAACAAAGAAAAGAGAAGTCAGAACCTCGACAAGGAAAAAGACTATCTCTCCAAGCACGAATCAATTAACATCTCCGATTGTGATTGACGAATCACCCCAAGTTTCGCCTAAAGATCATAACCTTTCAGTGCTTGCACATGCAGCGGCCCACACTGTGGTAAACAAGGAAAACGTGGAAGACGACATATGTTGTCTACCTTTGTTCGCAAGTTAAGAAAGAGGAAGATGACACGGAGTGTAGGTGAAGTTCAATCAAAGGGTCACGAGGATGATGAGGCACAATGTTGGCATTATGATACAGGTGTTGTCCTTGATGGCAACTCACTCAGATGAAAGATCACAGTACAACATGTCAACAATGAAGAATTATAGTTCAGACTACAAAGAATGAAGAAAGAGAGGTATACACATACACAAGTAGCATATACGTACACACACACTTTCACAGAAGGAAAAGCGCGTATATCTTGGAAAACTAAATTTTTTGTCCAGGGTATTTGGTCCAAGATATTTTGATCCAAGGTATTTGGTCCGAAGTATTGACCCTAGGTATTTGGTCGAAGGTATTGGTCCTAAGTGGTTTTGGTCCATGGTATTGAGAAAGGCCTAAAACCAATTCAAATTAACTTATTTTATGAGACTAAACAAATAAATAAATTAGCTTTCATTACTAATAATAACATTAATATCAATTAATATTAATACTATTCATTTATATTATTTAAACATATATTATATAATAAATTATTTCCATATAAACCATTCTATTTTTATTATTATTATGTAATTAATTAAAATCAAAATAAAACAAAAATCATTAAAATTATAAAAATTCTAGAATAACACTAAATATTAATAATAGTATTAATCAACACTATAAGATTAAGATCAATCTAATTATTCTATTCTTAAAAGTAAGAACAAAACCAGAATAAATTAATTATAAAATAAAACAAATACTAATATAAACATAACTATTACAAATAAAAATAATAAAATCAAATTTAAATAAAAAATAATTAAAATTCCTTATTATATAATTAATATTTCAATTTAAATCATTCTAATTTATTATATAAATTAAAAGCATATTTAAATTAATTATATAAAATAAAAACAAAAACTAATATAAAATAACCAGTTACAAGTAAAATAAATCAAATCAAATTAAATCAAAAATAATTAAAAATTCTTATTATAATAATTAAATATTTCAAAATTAGAAACAAATATTATAACAATTATGACAGGGTTGGCTTCCATTCCCTTTACATCCCCTAACTCTATTTATCATACCAATGAGATCTGTCTTACACAATTACTGATCTATCATGATGATGAGCCACGATGGATGGCTCGAAACGTCGATGCAAACAATTATGGATGTGATAACTCTGGAAGAAAACTACACACTATATAAGGAGCAGAAGATCATTAGGCCAGGTGTGAAAGTATCGAATACCTGATGAAGTGTGAGATCTAGTATGCAGGTTATTGGCTTATGGTGCTTGATCTGAACCAAGGATGAACCTTAGCGGTTGATGAGGGATAAGATCTAATGATGGATTGGGATATTAAGGCTTGAAATGAATTATCATTATGTGGTTTGATCATGTATAGTCTAGATCTGAATACTGACGCATGTGTTATTCTATAAATATCATGATTTGGGTATAACTGAAGTCTAAAATAGCTGCAGAACTATGAATTAATATTTGCAGATGTGTACGATGGTTGGCTTTGATAAAATCATGTATACATGTTGGTTTGACACATGGAAGTAGCATATACATTATTAAGTATGTTTCAATTGTCACTATTTGCTGTTGTAGAGTTTTGGGTTCTGCTCTGTGTTCTGGTGACTGTATTCTGGTGATAGTATTTTGAATTATCAGATTGATTGTGATTTGCTACAGTGACGATGGGTTGTCAAAGTGATTGATTGATTCAGTTATGGTTGATTCAGAAAGTGATGATTGAGTTTCAGTGATTGGTTGATGCAACTATATTTGTTGATTGTATTGCAGTTATGATGTTGTTGATGGATCCAGTTTGAAAATTTATGAAACGTGGTCCATGGAGGAAGAAAGAAGGTCGTAGCCTTCTATAGGTCACTACCTACATACTAGTAAACATATCGGCTAGTACAAGAGCTAGGGGGTTGTAGCTTCCTTCCAGTAGAAGTTGGAGAACGAGAGAAAGTTGTAACCTTTTGTAGGTAGAAGCCTATGTACTGGTATAAGTCTACACTAGTACATGATTGTAAATAGATTTTCTTATTATTAAAAGAAGACAGAGACGATGGCAGCAAGTGGTTTTTACCCACATTGGGTTTCCACCTTATATCTTGGTGTTCATGTGTGTTGTGTATGTGTGATGCTTTATTTTGCTTTTACTGCATTGTCTAATAAATCTCTAATATACTCGTTAAAGTTCAATGCATGATAAATTGGCTAAATCAAAAGTTCTCTGCATATACACTGGTTGCTTTAAGTACAGTCACGTGTACACATTAGTTCACTTAGCTGAAGTAGCATATACAAATCTATTTGGGAAATAAAATTATTGATCTGATAATACTAATTCACCCCCTCTTAGTATTATTTCCAAAAATTGGTATCGGAGCAGGTCCTTTAGAAGAAGCTTGATTGCTTGAAGGGAGATTCATCATCATGAGTAATAAAGAAAGCGTGGGATCATCAAACCACCAATCTTTGATGGGAGAAACTTTGTTTATTGGAAAATAAGAACCGCAACCTATCTACCATTACTTGGAATGGATGTCTGGGAAATTGTGGAAGGAGGATATACAGTTCCAACAGCAATCCCTACAGATACGGCAGGTAAAAAGCAATTTGAAACCAATGCCAGAGTTGTCAATACTTTATTGCGAAGTCTGTCATAATCAAAGTTTGTCAAAGTCATGCAGCTCAAATCATCCAAAGAAATATGGGACAAAATCATTTTGAGCTACGAAGGAGACTCTCAAGTAAAACGTGCTAAACTTCGAACTCTCAAAATTCAGTATGAAACACTTAAGATGCAGAGTGATGAAAGTATAGCTAGTTACTTCTTACATATAGATGAGGTTGTTAATTGTATGAAGGATCTGGGTGAAGATATAAAGGAAGTTACCTTAGTTGAGAAATTTTTGAGATCCTTGTCTACTAAATTTGAATCAAGAGTGTCTACCATAGAAGAAAAATAGGATCTGCAAACTATCACTATGACACAACTTCACGAAATCTTAATTGCCTTTGAGATGAGAAAAGGAGGTCCATCAAATATGAGAGAAGTCGCATTTAAAGCTTCAGCAAAAGGAAAGGAAGAACGCAATGAATCAGGACACATTTCAGAAGAAGAAGATGAGGTAAACTTTGCCAAGAACCTAATTTTCACAGAAAAATGCCACTACGCACAGGATGCAAAAGAGCCAATTTTGCTCAAAAACTCTGTTTTTTGACTAGTTTTCTTCTAGTTTGACTTTTTCTCTCTGATGGTCAAATTAATGATGTGACATGATATAAATTGATGTACTATGATGTAAAAATGATAAAAATTGACTTGATAAGGTAGATACATCAGTTGTAGGTGGTTTAGAGTTGAATGAATCAATTTCATAGGTTTTAGAGGCAAGTTGTTCCATTGCCTATTTTTGTGTTCCTAGATTAGATATGGTTGAAACCACCACTCTTCTCATGGATTCGACCCCAAACGGATAGAACAAGTGGTTTGAAGGTCTATATAATGTGTTTTTTCAGTCATTTGTAAAGGTTGGACTCTTGTGAATGCATTGAGCACTATTGTACATCACTTCTGCAGTTTAGCAAGGAAATAAACCAGAGTTTTGCAGCATTTTCTGGGATTCTTGTGGTAATGTGATTTAGCATTGTTTTCTTCTTAGTTATTTAGTGATATTATGTTTATGTGTGCCATAATATATTTTATTCTTCATAGCTAAATGAATCAAGTGTAAAAGGTAGAATTCATTGATGTTTCAGTGCTCTGCCTTGGGGTTTATTTAGTTTTACATGTTTTCTATTGTTTGAAGAGGACTCATGACTTTTGCATGCCCTCTCCAGCTCCTCAACAATATTTAGACTCACCATTACACTCATTTCAAAGTGATAAAACACTTGCCTACCTCACCCCATAGAAACCTCTGCAAATTTGTGTTGATTTCCCAAACCCAAAGTTGCCTTCCTCATCTGATCCAGCAACCCAGCCATTAAATTCAATCAAATTCTTCTGAGAAAACATACCAAGCCTAAAATTAGTTTTTATATCAGTCATCTCAAGCCTTCTTTGATAAATTTTCATTGAGATTGACAAGGAGAGAGCCCTCTCTCGACCTGGTAAGGCTAGCTACCAGGTTAAGCGTGGTTTGATGTTACCCTAGACCTGCCTTTCTCAGCCTGAGGTGGATTTAGGCCATAACATAGTGGTGACCATACTGGAGAACGTATTTTTATGTTCCTCGACAAAATGTAATCAAGTTTAGATTTGATTGTTGATGGTGGACAACGATCAGACATCGGAAGGCTGAAATCATTCACCTGGCGACTCCAAATTAGTTTCAAGATGAGATCCAAAGACTCCACTGGAGGATGAACCTAACCAGCAAAAACATGAAAGGACCATATGGAAAGCTTAGCTATTCAAGTTGGAATTTCATCCAAGACATTTTGTTCTTTGTTATAAATTATTTCTTCTCTTTTCCCGAGAATGTCAAGAAGGCTTTGCAAAGTATATTGTATTTGAGAAAAGATCCTCGACCTGCATTTGATTCCTTCCCTTTGAAGATTGTGAATACCAAAGATTTGCATGCCTTTGAGCTTGATGAAGACTCTTCTTCTGAATCTTATGATGATCATCTTCAAACTGATGAGCCTAAAGAGACCAAGATTGATTTTACACCTTCTGTATATACTCCTACACCTTGTAAAATTCCAGACCGATACAAGCCTCTGATTTTACCTCCTATATCCCATGCTTTCCCTAAAAATCATTACCTATATCTAACAAGATTTCATGGTGAATGTGACAACATCACTGTTGAGAGACATGTATTGAATTTTGAGTCTTTTCTCGACCTTTTTGAAGTTGATGAAGAGGATGTCAGTATTATGCTTTTTGCTCTTTCTTTGCAAGGCAGAGTCAAGAGTTGGTTCAAAACCGTGCGTGATGTGAGCATCTCATATTTCCAGCAGTTCATCAAAGTGTTCCTTGATAGGTGGGTGGTCAAACAGAACCCTTTCTTGATTATAGAAGAGTATAACCAGTTGAAAAGATTGTCAGGGGAGACAGTACAACAATTTTCTGCCAGATTTAACCAAGTCTATTTCTCAATGCTAGTTAATATAAGACCTCCTCCTAGATCCACTATCTTGCACTATCCAGATGCTTTTGATTTGGAAACGGAGTTTCAGCTTAGAGAAAGGAACCTTGAAACACTTGAAGAGATGCAAAACAATGTAGTAGACGTAGAGGCTCATTTGCTGATCAGAAGGACAAAGTTGAAGGAAGAAGAGATGAAAAACATAGATCCAGAGGAATCGACATTTTTAGAGGTGAAGCTCGACATCTTGGTAAGTGCAGTGGAAGAGATGATGCAAAAGATCACCGCAAGGAATGATTATGATGTTCAAGCCCATGGCTTGCTGATTGAAGAAGAACAAGTTGTTGATCCAAAACATTTTGTTTCTTATCCCAGTTGCCATAGATCTGATAATGATATTTTTATAGATCATCTTGGAGAAGAGAGATCTGTTGATATGACATGCATGCTTGATGATGTCTTTTATACTAATGATTTGCCTCAGTTTGATCAGTATGATGATGATGATTATGTTCTCCAAACAGTAGCTAATATTGTAGACAAATTAACAGCTGGTTTGTGGAAGGAGGAAGTTCATTTTCAACAGCTCGAAAACAGTGATCAACCGATGCATATCAGCTATGGAGGTGAGGAGGAAAGTGCAGAAAATTTTGAAGTAAGTGAAGGATCTTTTCCTTTTTGTTTTGCTTCATTTCAGTTTCTCATAGACAACTTTCATGCTATCAGAAATCAACCGTCGATAAGTTTCGATCTAGACCATATTGAGGGCAATGAAAACCTTGTTCAAGACTTCTCTTATGTAGAGTTGCAGCCTCCGAATGCCATTGATTATCAAGTTCCAAAAGAAGGCTTGGAAGCTGGACCATATGATAAAATGATGCAAGATGATTCTGTACCATTTTGTTTTGAATCATTTCAGTTTTTGAAGGGAAAAATGCATAGTATATCTTCAAATGAGCAACCTATAGGAAATCATGTAATCTTATTGGAGCTAATAGAAAATGGGTTGCAGCAGTCATTTCAAATTTTTCACGATCCAGTATCTGATGTGTTAGATGATGTCTGTAGTCAAAGTCCTTCTCCATTAGCTACACGTGAGCTTGAAATGTGTACTGATACAAACTTGATCTGGCAGCCGGTTTCTTTGTCATTTCCAGTAGGAGTCTCGTCACAAAGATCAGATGAAAGTTTGATTTCATGGTATGAGGAGAAGAAAAGTAATCCATTGGATGAGTTAAGTACCAGTGTGCATGAATTTCAAGATCCTTATGCAGTGTTTTTGGAGTCAAATAGAGAATCCATATCATTCAATGGATCAATTTACAAATTTTCATGGGAGTTGCCTTTCAGTAGTTCTCTCTTGTTGTTCATAAGCAAGCACTTGTGGAGAATGCAAACAAAAACTAGAATGATTACTTGGTTGCATTTGTTGTTTCATTTCACTTGATCAGGTGATGAATGGAACAGTTAGAGTAGGTTGTATTGAATAAGCTCCATTTTGAGCATATTTTCTAGCTTATCAGTTGTGTTTTAGTCTTGTGTCATTTTTTGTTTTTGACAGTTTTGAGTGTCTAGTTTCAGCTGTTGAATGTCTAGTTTCAGTTGCTGAATGTCTAGTTTCATCTTTTGAGTGTCTTGTTTCAGTTTTGAGTTAGTCTTACTCATTTCAACTATGAGTCTTGAGTCATAGTTTCATAGTAATTGGTTTTTGGGTGTTTTGAAGCTATTGACTCCATTTTTTTTTCCCAATGGAAGAAGGCAGTGGTCTTCTTTCTAGAGATCTATGGTTCTTGGCACCTCCCAAGAGCTACCATCCCCATTGGAGCCAATGTTAGTGTCGGTATCTTCATCACTCCATCAGTGATCAAAATTTCTCTTTTTGCATGCATATTAAGTGTTTGATCTGATCGGCTGCATTCCATTAGGTCATGGATCAATTGATGATAGTGGTTCATTATCAGGTCTCCCTCATGGTTTTTACCTGTTGGTCTATTTTCACAAATTCAGGTCATTTACAGTCATTTTTTATCATTACACTTGCAGAAGTCATTTTAGGGTTTTCAAGTCTCATTAGGTTTAGGGTTTGCTACCATGGTCTTCAAAAGCTCAATAAGAGGTCAGTAGGCACATGAGGATGTCTAATAAGTTCATAAAATCACAAATTCTATTGATGATTTGCTCCATAAAGAGTTTTTACCTCAAAACTCTGTTTTGAGGTGAAAATAGAGTTTTTCTATTTCATGTAAAAATTTTATGTAATTTTATTGTTTTCATATGTAATAAAGCATCATCTGCAGCCCTTGGTCACCTTGCCAAACTCCAGCACCCCAGCTCTTGTAAAAGTAACAAAAACATCCAAGCATCAGTCCATCAAATGAAAAAAAAGAGCCAAACTGCAAAAAAGAGAGTTTTTTAAAAACAAAGTGAAAGGGAACTTTAGAAAGTGTTTTTTTTCTAAATGAAAAATTAGAGTCCAAATGTATATAAAGGGATCCTTTGTAGAAGACATCATTTTGTGCTAAAGTGAGAGAGAAGAAGAAGAAAAATCACGCTTTGAGGATAGAGAGGGAAAGTTGCAGCAAATTTCAAGATTTTTCCCGGCACAATGCACCTGCCAGGCACTACGCACTGGGCACAGGTTTTCCAAAGGGATTTCAATGGCCACTACATGCCTGGGCATTCGCATGGCGCACCTGTCAACCGAGCTAAAAAATTCATGCCATCAATTTTCTAAGCCCCTAAATTTGTAAATATAATCTCTTCAAGTAAGTACACCCTCCTATTTTCCATAATAAGAGAATTTGTCATCCATCATAATGATTTGAATGATAAAAAATCAAACCCTAGTTGCTTCAAAGTTGCCTTGACAAAACTGTCTAGGGTTTTGTAGTTTTTGTCATTCTTGTTATTCGTACTCCCTAGTATGATTTTCCCATATCCCATCCCCTTGCACTAAATTTCCCTAATTCCCTTCCCCTTTCCCTCTCCTATTGACACTCACCTTACCCCCTATCATCAAACCCTAAGCCCTATACCTAATTCCCCTTTTCCTAAACCCTATCATTCCCTAAAAACCCTACAGCCATCATCAAAACCCTCCTTTAAATTTTTATTATCAGTCAACCCATCAAATCCCAAAAATGAAAACAACAGTCATCTATACTTAACAAAATATCTTCATACTCATAGTTCTACATTCTACATTTTCAAATATGGAAACAGATTCAGCTTATGAAAGGGATGAGGAAACTGTGAGTGATTCCTCCCAAGAGATTCATGCACCAAGAAAACCACATAAGGGAGGAAAACACATCTGGGAGGAGCCCACCACACTCACAGAGTTACTAGCTTGCCCTCTTGCAGTAACATGTTTTAAACATTAGTCTGGCTACCAGTTTTGTGAGATGGTGGAGAGGGTCAAATACCACCATGAGCTTGCCAAGCTATTTTTCCTTCATCTTCACAATGGCCAAGTGAACTTAGCAGGTGTTTCCTTCACTTTGACACCTAAAACCATAGTTGCAGCAACAGGTATTCCAAATGTGGGAGAACAGTGGAACAAAGGACAGCTTGTGGGCAAAGAGCATTATGAGCCTTATGTCAAAGCTAGCTATCAAAAGAAAATCAGTAGGCTCTTTCCTTTCAGATACCTATAGGACACTTATGCTCAGCTCATGAAGCTCATTATCAAATATTTCACCTGTGAAGGGAGGTTTTCTCACTTGTACACTTACCATGTTAAATTATTGATGCATTTCACTAGAGTGAGGATGATGAACCTCCCCTATTTCATATGTAGAAATATTTAGAAGATGGCTACATTGGTGCAAAGGAAACCTCTTCCTCAACAGTTCAGTAGCATTTATCATTTTTCATTGATCAAGATTGTTGTTTTGCATTAGCTGAGCTTGTTGAGTATTTCATGGGATACTTTCATTTCACATGAGGTTTTCAAAGGCCCTCAGGTGACCCCATCAGTGTTTCAAGAGGAAGGAGGGCCTTCAAATCAGCCATAGGTTCATGAGACTCAAACTATAGGAGTGCAAGTATTTGTCACTTATGAAAAGGGGACAAGGAGACTATTTGCAGTTGCCAAATGAGTATTATCTCCACCAAGGGTGGAAGGGGTCTCGTTCTCTTCACCGGACAATAGGCAAATGCTATCTTCACCTAGGGTGAAAGGGGCTTTGCCTTCTTCTTCAGCAGAGCAGGTACAGGATAGAGGAAATCAACCACTGCATGATGAAGGGCCTTCCGAAGGCCAAAATATGGATTTCATTTTGATTGGGGACGAGGACATTGATTTGGGCTCACTCAAGGATGAGATCATCAAGGAGCAGGAAGCTGAGATCCAAAGCCTATCACTTAACATTGAGAGGATTAAATGGATCATTAATTACCTTGAGCAACAGAACAAGCAACTAGAGGACAAAAAAACAATCATGGCACTGCAAAACATAAGGGAAAACCGACAATTGGCAAAGAAGAGGAAAATCAAGCTAACTTCACTAGAGCAAGAAATAGAGGCCGACCGAGAATCATGGTTGGAAAGAGTCAATATACACCTTGAGAAATTGCTGGACAAGGCTAATAAGGAGAAGAAAATGTTGCGACACATGGCTTATCACTATTTGGCCCAGAACAAAATTTGTAAAACAAGGATAAGGAGCCTAAAAGCCAAGTTAAGAAAGACTTTAAGGAGCAAGAAAGAGCAAGATAAGCTCAAAATATTGGCTGAAGCTTCATTGGCCTAGCATAGCACCTGACATAGATCACTCGTGCCAAATTTCAAGAAATTTGGTGAACTTTTTGACATTTTTGAATTTTTAAAGGAAAAAACAGGTTTTGCTGGAAGGTGTGTAGCGCCACCAGTGCTCACTTTTGATAGGGACCTCCATTTGAAGAAAACTTGGAATTTTTGGATTTCTTATGAAAGGTTATGCATACTTAGAAATTACTAGGAAATTTTGACAAGTTTTGGACCTCCAAAAGGGCCAAAAACACCCAACAAATGTCCTCTTTGCCACTTTTTGGCCACACAGGAAGAAGTCTTGGGAGATTACAATTTTGGATAGGCAAACGAACTCCAAATCAAAAAATTCAAGTTGTTCTAGAAATCAGACTCATAGGGCTTTCCAACGAGCTATCCTGCACCTGATTTTGACCTTGGGAAGTCCTCAAAAATTAGCATGGAAAAAGCACTACGCACAGAAAAATAGCGCTACGCACAGGATGAAAAAGTGCCAATTTTGCTCAAAACTCTATTTTTCACCTAGTTTTCTTCTAGTTTGACTTTTTCTCTCTTATGGTCAAATTCATGATGTGACATGATGTAAATTGATGTACTATGATGTAAAAATGATAAAAATTGACTTGATAAGGTAGATACATCAGTTGTAGGTGGTTTAGAGTTGAATGAATTAGTTTCCTAGGTTTTAGAGGCAAGTTGTTCCACTGCCTATTATTGTGTTCCTAGTTTAGATATGGTTGAAACCACCCCTCTTCTCATGGATTCCACCCCTGATGGATAGAACAGGTGGTTTGGAGGTCTATATCATGTGTTTTTTCAGTCATTTGTAAAGGTTGGACTCTTGTGGATGCATTGAGCACTATTGTACATCACTTCTGCAGTTTGGCAAGGAAATAAACCAAAGTTTTGTAGAATTTTGTGGGATTCTTGTGGTAATATGATTTAGCATTGTTTTCTTCTTAGTTATTCAGTGATCTTATGTTTATGTGTGCCATAATCTCTTTTATTCTTGATAGCTAAATGAATCAAGTGTAAAAGGTAGAATTCATTGATGTTTCAGTGCTCTGCCTTGGGGTTTATTTAGTTTTACATGTTTTCTATTATTTGAAGAAGACTCATGACTTTTGCATGCCCTATCCAACTCCTCACAAGTCTATAGACTCACCATTACACTCATTTCAAAGTGATAAAACACTTTCCTACCTCACCCCACAGAAATCTCTGCAAATCTGTGTTGATTTCCCAGACCCAAAGTTGCCTTCCTCATCTGATCCAGCAACCCAACCATTAAATTCAATCAAATTCTTCTGAGCAAACATACTTAGCCTAAAATTAGTTTTTATATCATCCATCTCAAGCCTTATTTGATAAATTTTCATTGAGATTGTCAAGGAGAGAGCCCTCTCCCGACCTGGTAGGGCTAGCTACCAGGTTAAGAATGTTTTGATGTTACCCTAGACCTGCCTTTCTCAGCCTGAGGTAGATTTAGGCCATAACATAGTGGCAACCATACTGGGGAACGTAGTTTTATGTTCCTCAGAAAAATGTAATCAAGTTTAGATCTGATTTTTTATGGTGGACAACAATCAAACATCGGAAGGCTGAAATCATTCACCTGGCAACTCCAAATCAATTTCGAGATCAGATCCAAAGACTCCACTAGAGGATGAACCTGACCAGGAAAAACATGAAAGGACCATATGGAAAGCTCAGCTATTCAAGTTGGAATTTCATACAATACATTTTGTTCTTTGTTATAAATGATTTCTTCTCTTTTCCCAAGAATGTCAAGAAGGCTTTGCAAAGTATATTGTATTTTAGAAAAGATTCTCGGCCTGCATTTTATTCCTTCCCTTTGAAGATTGTGAATACCAAAGATTTGCATGCCTTTGAGCTTGATCAAGACTCTTCTTCTGAATCTTGTGATGATCATCTTCAAACTGATGAGCCTAAAGAGACCAAGACTAATTTTACACCTTCTGTATATACTCCTACACCTTGTAAAATTCTAGACCAATACAAGCCTCTGATTTTACCTCCTATATCCCATGCTTTCCCTAAAAGTCATTACCTATATCTAACAAGATTTGATGGTGAATGTGACAACATCACTATTGAGAGACATGTATTGAATTTTGAGTCTTTTCTTGACCTTTTTGAAGTTGATGAAGAGGATGTTAGTATTAGGCTTTTTTCTCTTTCTTTGCAAGGCAAAGTCAAAAGTTGGTTCAAAACCCTGCCTGATGTGAGCATCTCAAATTTCCAGTAGTTCGTGAAAGTGTTCCTCGATAGGTGGGTGGTTAGACAGAACCCTTTCTTGATTATAGAAGAGTATAACCAGTTGAAAAGACTGCTAGGGGAGACAGTACAAAAATTTTCTACCATATTTAACCAAGTCTATTTCTCAATGCCGGTTAATATAGGACCTCCTCTTGGATCAGCTCTCTTGCACTATCTGGATGCTTTTGATCCGGAAATGAAGTTTCTATTGAGTTTCAGCTTAGGGTTTGATGATAGGGGGTAAGGTGAGTGTAAATGGGAGAGATAAAGGGGAAGGGAACTAGGGAAATTTAGTGCAAGGGGATGGGATGTGGGAAAATCATATTAGGGAGTAAAAACAGCAAAAATGAATTTTGAGATGTTTGCCGAAACTTGCTCCTTGGGGTTTATTTAGTTTTACATGTTTTCTACTGTTTGAAGAGGACTCATGACCTTTTCATGCCCTCTCCAGCTCCTCACCAGTCTTGCCTACCTCGCCCCACAAACATCTCTGCAAGTCTGTGTTGATTTCCCAAACCCAAAGCTGCCTTCCTCATCTGATCCAGCAACCCAACCATTAAATTCAATCAAATTCTTCTGAGCAAACATACCTAGCCTAAAATTAGTTTTTATATCAGTCATCTCAAGCCTTCTTTGATAAATTTTCATTGAGATTGACAAGGAGAGAGCCCTTTCCTGACTTGGTAGGGCTAGCTACTAGGTTAAGCATGGTTTGATGTTACCCTAGACCTGCCTTTCTCAGCCTGAGGTAGATTTAGGCCATAACAGAATGCAGGAGAAAATTTCAGCAAACATCTCAAGAGGAGCAAGCTCCATTAAATCCCAAGATATGGAGAAGGAAATAATCTCAAACGAAAAAAATGTGGTATAGCCTTATATGCAGAAGGACAAGAAAATCAGTGGTACATCGACAATGGATGCTCAAAACATATGACAAGTGACAAAGAAAAACTTCACTCATATAATTCCTTAGAAAAGGAAAAGAATGTCTCATTTGGAAACGACACTCCTACTATCATAAAAGGTAAAGGATATGTTTTCTTGAAAGAAAAGGTTAAAGCTAGAAATGTATGTATGTAGACGGTTTAAAGCATAATCTGTTGAGTGTTAGTGAAATGTGTGATCAAGGAAATGAAGTGGTCTTTCTATCAACCAGATGTGTTGTTCATGAGCTTGATACAGGGGAGACCATGATCAAAGGTACAAGAACTCCAAACAACTTATACATGCCCAAGGGAGGACAACAACAGTGTTATCTAAGCAAAAATAATGAAAATTGGCTATGGCATAGAAGATTGGGACATCTAAGCTTTTCTCAAATAAGAAAAGCATGCAAGTTCAAGGTTGTTCATGATCTTCCAGATATCAGCATCCTTGAAAATACAATATGCAAACCATGTCAATTCGGTAAGCAAACCAGAGCTCACTTCATTGAAAAAGAAGGGTCAGATAGTAAGCCTCTTGAACTTGTCCATATTGATTTATGTGGACTATCAAGGAAAAAGTCACCTCGTGGAGAAGAATACTTTATTTTGTTCATTGATGATTTTTCCATAATGTGGTGGATAGGTCTTCTAAAGCATAAAGAAGAAGCATTTGAAAAGTTCCAAGCCTTCAAAGCTTTGGTTGAAAATGAATTAGATCGTAAAATCAAATGCCTCAGATCTGATTGATGAGGGGAATTTACCTCAGATGAATTCTTTGACTTTTGTGAACAACATGGAATAAAAAGGTAGTTCTCCATCGCAAGGACTCCTCAGCAAAATGGAGTGGTAGAAAGAATGAACAGAGTTGTTCAACAAATGGCTCGAGCTATGCTAGATGAATCTGGAACTCCTGCAACCTTATGGGGTGAAGTTGCATTCGCCGCCGTAACTATTCTCAACCAAGAAAATGTTCAGGTAAACAACACTCAAACTCCACATGAACTTTGGTATGGTAAGACTCCTATTGTAAAATACTTTAAAGTTTTTGGAAGCAAATGTTATATCAAAGGGACTGATGAAAAACTTGGTAAGTTTGAGCCCACAGCAGATGAGGGTATTCTTCTTGGTTACTCTTCTTGAAGTAAAGGATATAAATGTTATAATAAAATACTTGGGAAAATTGTTGAAAGTTCTAATGTTGTAGTTGATGAAGCATGCAAAAATCCAAAACAGATAAAAGCCAAAGATTATGACAATGAAGAAGATGGGGATTATTTTCCCACATCAGATCACAATGATTATGAAGAAGAAACCAATGAAGCACTAGAAGAAGAGATAATGGTAGAATAAAAGACTTCATCCAGGTATGTACAGAAAATCATCTAGAAACTCAAATTTTAGGGGAAAAAGAGGTAGGTGTACAGACAAGAAGAACTATTATAGAAACCTCAAGCTATCTAGCATTACTATCCTCCACCAAACCACAAAATGTAAATGAAGCATACAAAGATGAATGTTGGGTCAAGGCCATGAATGAAGAACTTGAGAAAATTGAAAAGAATAATACTTGGGAATTAGTTCCTAGACCTCATGATAAAAATATTA
>APFE031210209.1:415481-436241 GCA_000404065.3 Pinus taeda | reverse complement strand
CGTATTGGTATAAGGCTGCACCAGTACAAAATAATTGTAAAAGGATTTTCTTATTAAGAAGAAGATTGAGATGATTTGCAGCAGGTGGTTTTCTCCCGCATTGGGTTTCCACCTTATATCATGGTGTTCATGTGTGTGCCTTATGTGTGATGATCTATTCTATGTTACTGCATCTGTTAATTGATAATATGGTTGATAATGTCTAATGCACTCATTGAAGATCAATTAGCTTAATCATAAGAAGTTGTGGAAGTAGCATATATGAATCTGAATATGGAAATGAAAAAGTTTTATTGATGTGATAATACTGATTCACCCCCCCCTCTCAGTATTATTTCGAACAATATCTTGTAACGCATTAGCAAGAATTACCACTCATCAAACTCTCAAGATAGAAGGACATGTCAAGAAGAAAAGGCTTCAAGAAGTGAAGGATCACATCGAAAAAGAAGAAATTAATTTGACCATATCTTGTATTGCAATGGTAGGAATTACCACTCCTCAAAACTGTCAAGATAGAAGGACATATCAAGAAGAAGAAGGTTCAAGCAGTGAAATATCAGGAAGAAAAGTATCAAGAAACATCAAAAGAAAAGGATACTCACCAAGAACCAACCCCAGAGAAAGAAGAAATGAATCCAACTATATCTTGTAATGCATTGGTCAGAATTACCACTCCTCAAACTATAAAGATAGAAGGACATATCAAGAATAAAAGGTAATAGTGTTGATTGATTTGGGTAGTAACCATAATTTTATTAATTGTATCCAAGGAATTGAATTGCTTCCTATATCCAACACCAGAGTGTCAAGTGATGGTTGTAAGTGGAGGAACCATAAATTGATCTGGAAAGTGCCATAATATCAAGCTATCCAAGGTAGAATATGTATTGAATAGCCCAATGCTTTCCGTTCCAATGGGTGGTACTGACGTTGTACTAGGAGTCCAATGGCTACAATCCTTGGGTACAATAGCTTTTAATTTTCAAGAAATTTTCATGAAATTTTCTTCAAAAGGAAAGGAAGTTGAATTAAGGGGTATCATAGGGAAACCAGGAAAGATAATCAGCTCTGACAGAGTGAAAAAGCTTCTAAATAAAGAACAATGAGGCGTAATTGCACAATTATGTTCGCTAATGGTTCCCACACCGAAATCATGTATTTCTCCAGATCTCCGAAAAGTATTGGACAATCATTCCAAGGTATTTGAGACTCCCAAAGGTCTCCCACATATTTGTGATCATGATCATGCTATTGATTTTATTCCAAGAAGTGTTCCTCCAAACATCAGGCCTTATAGATATCCATATGCCCAAAGGAGTGAAATTGAACATATGGTTACAGAAATGGTAGAGGTTGGTATAATTATCCAACCAAATTTGATAAACAAAGCAAGGGATGAGCGGAAGAATGGTGAAGCAGGGTGGGAATTCATTCAAAAGTTGCTGAAGATCCCAGTTCCAACAATATTGACAGAACTTGACAAGGAAGGAAAAATCATATTGGAACCTGAAGCATTTACAGAACCGAGAAGTCAATAGCTACGAAATCGATCAATTTCAAAGCATCTCATCAAGTGGAAGAACTTACCCATGTGGAAGGATGAAAATTTTATACAGAGGCCTCACGAACTACTCAAGCATTGAGGACAACACTTTTTGAAGGAGAGGGGCATGTTATGTCCCTATACTACTAGTGTAACCCCTTATTATTATTAGTAAAACCCCCTTATTATATTCTTTTGCCCATGTAGTCCCCATATTGTTATTATTGTGCCCCATAGAAGCCTGCTATTGTTATTATTGTGCCCTTACATTATTATTGTTGTGTCGAGTCTTATTATATTATGACCCCTTAGACCCCTATATATATAAAGGAGGTCTTGTAATTTGTATCATCTAAGGATTTTTCATTTGTGTAATGTAAAGGAAGTTTCCCCCTCGAAGAGGCTGAGTTTTAAGGCGTTGATCTATCTTTTCTATCTTTTTGTAAGCTGGTTTCATAACATGTAACATCAAGTGAAATAATTCACAGATATGTGACGATTGTCATCATCATTACAACACATTTCCAATACGTCAAGCACCAAAGTCACCCAAATAGTTCAATTTCTTTAGTACATGTGAAATTGAACATGAATAAAAAAGAGTAGTCTCAAAACATCCACAATCCATGTATGAAAATGTTTTGGCCAAAAGGTTTCAAGTATTAATCAAAAGTCCCAAGATACATAAGTACAATAAACATCACTAGCTCCAATAGTGGAGTGTTAGAGCCACTACTTGCTCCCCAAAAGTACTAACTCTATCTCTCTAATGCCTCATTGAAGAAGCCAAGGCTAAAATTCCTTAATGAGGACCCATTTTTAACTTGAGGCATGAGCTTTCACATTCCCGTGACTCTTGAAATTCGAAATTCTAATGAACTTTGGACTTTTACAACCTTTGGACTTCCAAATGACTTTTGGAATTACATATGACTCTTGATTACATGTCTTTTGGACATCTATGGCTCTTTTGTCCATATATGACTCTTGGAATTTCAATTATATGTCTTTACAATGATTACATCATTACATCATAACTTCCACATCATCATGTGATGAGACATGAAAACCCAGTATCCTTGATGACTATGACTAATAGTGACTAATGACATGGACTTTCTTCAATGTGTGACATGGCCACCACTCGTGTCTTTATTCTAAATACAACTTCTGATAATTGATGTCTCCACCCTCCAAAGGGTCTTTAAACTTATGGATTCTTCTAGGTACTTCGATCATCAAGACTTCCACATGTTCTTGTTATTTTAATGCCTCCTTTGTTTTCCTTATTTGCCTAATCTTCTTAATTCATTCTTGCCACAATGTTCTTGAAATACCTGTAGCTGCAATCACTTATGACAAGAAAATATCATTCTAAAAAATATCTTTTTTCTAAAATGTTTCATGCAAATTTTATGTTCATTCCTTAACAATGCACTTGGAAGGAGGAAGGAGGGATTTTGGACATAAGGGCACACTTCAAAAGGCTGAAGGGTTAAGGAAAGCAAGTTGCAAGGCTTCAGGATGCACTCATGCACTCAAGAGAAAGAGGCAATCTAGGGATGGCACATGGTGTAAGTTCGAAGGAAAAAGGATAAGGCTTCGGGCTTCCCAAGTGCGTTCTTCACTCAAATGAGACAAGGAGGGTGTATGGCACAAATATGAAGGCTAAATAGAGAGGCTTCAGGGCTTTTGGGTGCACTCATGTGCTCAAGAAGGAAAAGGAGGGTGCATGGCACATTGTCGAAGGATGAAGGGTGAAGCTTCAAGGCTTCAAAGTGAACTCATGCACTCAAAGGTCAAGGAAGGCGCAGGACGCATTGCTAAAGTTTTAAGGGGTTGAGCTTTAGGTATTTGGGGTGCACTCATGTGCTCAAGGAGGGTGCACTTCTTCAAGTCGAAGGAGTGTGCTTAAAGGAATACTTTCTTTCTCAAAGGGCATAGTTCGAAACAAGGAAGGAGAAAGATGGTTTTGGAAATGCTCTTGGAGGGTGCATGGTGCACTTCTGAACAATGAAGGATTCTCAATCAAGGATTAATAGTATGTCCATTCACTCCTTGCCTCAATGGCTTCATTTTGCAACCAAAAATTTTCTAAGTGTGAAGGATAGAACAAGGGGCAGACACAATGAGTTTATGCATAAAATCATGTGCGACACATGCCAACTCATCAAGAACACTTGAAAAATATTGAACACTGATAATTATACATCAATACACCACTTTACATACATTTCCCAAGTACAAGGGTCAAAGTATCTGCGATTTCAACTAAAACATTTTGTTTTAGAATAAAAAAGGTGTTATGACCAAGACATGCGCTAAATATGTTCTAACCAATTTGATAACACATAAAGATGATCAAGAACACTTGAAACATATAGAATGACCTAACATGACACTTGATGACAAAAGCAACACTAGATATGTAGGCTCCAAAATTTGAATGTAACAAAATTTTTAGAGGGTGTTGTGGTAGTGAAAACACAATAGAAAACATCCTTTCCTATTGAGATTCATTCATTGCTATGAATATTCATTCAGCACCTTAATTAAGTCCTTGACGAAAGCATCATGCTTAACTCAAATTTTCTAAGTGAAACACAATTAAAAAAAATAACATATCTACTTTGCAAATTTTCAAGAAATAGTAATAGCCTCCTCCTCATTCATTCCTCCAATTAACTTGAAAGTCAAAAATATTCCTTTTTTATGTATGTTGATGGTGCTTGACCCGCCAATATTCAGGGGTTCTCCCCGGTATGATGTCCCAACTAGACCACACATTGTTTTGTGTAGGATTCCCTTCTGGTACGATGGCCTAGTTGCCATTATCTTATAGATTGACCTTAGCTCTTGTTGTTCATCACATGAGAGTGTTATGCTTGTATCTTCAAAAAGCAAGGTGAGTATGCCTGGTGAGTGTGTAATTTCACTTTGTGTCTAGGTTCTCTTACTGTAAGGGAGAGGGTAAAAGTGAGCCACTAGATGAGAGGTAGTAGTACCACCTAAGGAGAGACACACGCGAAAACAAAAAGGGTTTTTCCATCATCCAAAGGGCGCAGAATTCGTTGAAACCAAAGTGAAAGGGAAAACATGTACACCGTCTAGCGGAAAAGTCCACACAAGGGTGACAGTCATTATAACCAAGAAAAACAAGAATGGTCTATCTAATATCCTACGGAGTAGTCCACACAGACAAGACAATAGAGATAAACAATACAACACATATTCAACAATGTAAGTACTAAAATAACCAAAGTAGTTCAACTATATTAGTACAGTTTAAGAAAACATGTATTAAAATGTTTAAAGAGTAGTCTTACAAACATTTACAAACGATGTGAGAAAAAGTTTTGGCCTGAGACAGGCTTCTGAATTAAGCGAAATTTCCAAGACAAATATGTACACCATACATCACTAGTGTCAGTAGTGGGACATTGGAACCACTCCTCGCTCCTCAAAGAACAAACTACAGACTCTCAAGGCTATGTGGGAGGAGCCAAGGTGAAAATTCTCTTACTTATATAATGAGGGGTTATATATAGCCAAGGGTGATGCTTGACCCTTGTGACTCTAGGATTTCCCTCATGACCATCCAACTTCCTATGACTTTTCAACTGACATGACTCTTCAACTTTAGATGTATGTCCATTGGACTTTCACATTACATTAAATTTTATTACAACAAGTATGGCCCATAGTAGTGATGTGGCGAAGACAACTCATGACACAACTCGACATGACACTGCTGACATGTACTGGCTAACTGTAGTGTCCATGTCAAGATGTTATGTTGTTGAGTGATGGATGTGCTCTCAATGTGTTGTGTCTTCACCTCTACATGGAAAAGTTTTGTGGGGTCTTCAATGGACTTGGTCTTTGCTCGATGGTCCAGTGCATGTACCCCTTCACTTTCTACTCGACTTTGTATGTCCGTTCAGCTGCAAGAAATTACTCTAGTATGTGCTCCTTCTTCATCCCATTCATCATCACACCATGTTCCATCAATGTACATATTCCTGCAATTAACTCATGATGGTACAACATCAAATCCAGAAAAATCCTAGTCTAGTTTTCAGTTTTGGGTCCAAGTGACTGGGAGGGATGACAAAAAACTGAAACTACACAGAGCATAGCTCAATTCAAGATTAGGAGCTCCGGAGTACTATCAGGAAACACTGCGTAGAGTTCATTGTGAGGAAAAATCACGCAATCAAGGACAACAATGACAGTTTCAAGGTGGAACCCAGCTGGGCAGAACTGTGCAGTTCCTAGGAGGAAGACAAGGCAAGGTGTCGGGGGAAATTGTTGGACATTTCTATGCAAATTTCAGGATGAGGACTAAGCGGTCCACTCAGGGTACAGCTAAAAATCTATGCAGTTTCTCGAAGGGAGACAGAGCGGGGCAGTAAAGGGCAGTGGCAGGTAATTCTGCACAGCTTTCCATAGCAAGGGATGATCAGGCTGCGAGGAGTTGTTAGTCACAACTGCGCAATTTTTAGGGACAGTGTGGGACAAGAAGTAGGGGCCTTCCCATCATGATTGTGTAGTTTCCAGAAATAGTGTAGAGCGAGGCAACAGTAGGTGTACCAGTGAGGACTGCACAATCTTCAAGAGTAGAGTAGAGCAAGCCAGTAGGAGGGTCTGCCAGAGAGGCCTACGAAATTTCTAGGAACAATGCAGAGCAAGATAGCAAAGGCCTGACTCAGCATGACTGGAAAATTTCTGTAGGCAGACAGTTGGGCATGTCTGCACAATTTTGGAGAGTAGTGCAGCCCTGGGTCATAGTGTAGTGCAGATTTTCAGTAGCCTAGAGGGAGGCTTAATAACTGATCTTGCAAGAAGCACAAATTGGATCGGGCTTGGAGATAACTTTTGTGTAGTTATCAGAGACAGATAGCCTACTCACTTCTAAGATTGCAATGCAGCTACCCTGCAGGAAAACCTAGAGTATTGTGCAGTTCTTGGCAGTAGAGTAAGGTCACTGAGAGTTGAGACTATACAGTGCAGCTCAGTCTGGGTCCGGTTGAAGGGGTTTTTCCAGTCGACATATTTTCAAGAAAAATGGCTCAATGCAAGAGCAAGTGAACTTTTGTAGATGTGACATTATTATCAGACACTTAGCATGACATGACGATAGGACACCACAAACCAACAAGATAAACATGTGCTCAGTGAGACTGTCTTAAGCGTAAGAGCGACAAGTGTGACACTTGAGATAGACCTTCAAACGACCATGCCGACACTTGTGTGACAGTTCTTACAACTTTGTGTGTGAGTACGACTAATTTTCACATATCGAAGACAACTCATGCACACAAAGACCAACCTTAAAAATCACTAGAGAAAGATCACAAGCATGACAAAGAAATCAACATGTTGAAAGATGACTAATGGTCGAACAAGCAAAAGGGTGTAAAGACTCTACAAGATCTCATGGAATGAGCTCGAGTGTTGGAAAGCCAAGGAAGGCTCTAAAATTTGGATGTAGGCCAAAATTTTGGTGGGTGTTACAGTCGCAACAACACTCAGTGACACACTGGTTGAATACCAGCTTCTCTATTTTGGTTCATTTTCAGCACAGGGTCATGGCCTTTCAGGGATTATTGATTCATTGTGGAGGTCACTTCAGCTTCCCCACTTGCCCCCTGGATAGATATGGTCCACCTTGTACCAACTCAATCGAACATAGAAAAATATTCATCCAGGTCATTGATCCAAGTGGATCCTCAAACACCAGTGGCATGGAAAAAGCTCAAAATTCAAAGTGGAGGAAAGATGGTGAACTTGACATTAGATTTAAGTGCTCCTCGCCCTGATTCCAATGGTGTGAATGACACTCCAATCCGAGTCTGGATGAAGGAGATAGAGGTAGTGAAAGTTGGGTTGACTTTTTGATGACTGGGCAAGATTAATGAAGGCACAATTTGGACCTTTTATGGCGGATGGAATCCGGCCAACTCTGGCCAGATTCCGAGAAAAAATATTGCCTCGTTAAAATGACTCCTTCGGTCCAAAAACCAAATTTCCAAAAATGCACATTTTGTTTTAATTAAACAAAGAAAAAATATAAAAAAAGGGGTGGCGATCCACCAACCCCGCCACCCCAACTCGTAACAACACATAACATATTGTATTAGTGGAGGGGCGGTCCATGACCCCTGGCCCCTCCCACGGACTATTGAAACCAACATGTAAACGAGAGCGAAATTGGGTGGGTCGGCCCTTGGGGCGTGGACCCAACCCATTCAAACACAAAACAACAAAGAATCGTGGCATGGTGGGCCGACCCTTGGGGCACGGACCCAACCACGCCAAAGGAACTCACTAACCAGCGAAGATGGCTAGAGATAGGTATGGGCGGCGGGCTGCCCAAAACGGGCCCGACCCAACCCATATTATAAAAAAAGGGTTTGTTTAAATGTAATTTGATTCGATGTATAAAAAAAGGAGGCGGGGTTTGACCACCTGACCTCCTCCCTATTAACCAAGATCCTTAACCAACTCAGCCAACTGCCAACTTGGAAAAATCTGTCGGTCAATTTTTATTTAAACACAATTTGTCAGTGTGCCCGAGTAGAGGAGGTAGTGCACGTAGTTCGAGCCAAAATTTTGCAGGAGGGCTGAAATTTCACTTTGTCAGATTTTGACAAATTTTATATGGTTTCAGCATTTCTCGATGCCACGAACACAATGGTGCTATCTATTTCTCCATCAGAGTTCTGCATTTTTTAGCCATTTTTTAGTATGGAGGTATAAAACTCCTTTTTTTATAACTAATGCTTGTACTCTTCTTTCTCATGCCACTTAATGAATGAAGGCCTCCCCATTGATCGAGCAAGAGCTGGAGAAATAGTCTAACTCGGACGAACTCCGTTATCAATTTTTTTTTGTCTTATTTCATGCGTTATGTATTTCTCCTCTTCTCTCATGTGCACATTAAGTTTTCTATGTTAAACTACAATTTACACATGTAATTCTTTAACACATCTATAAGAAAAAGATCTTGGATTAGTCACAGTGTTTCAAAATCGGGAAGGGTAGTTTGGCTTGCGAGCTTAAGATTTTTAGCTTATAAGTTTTCATCTCTGGTGTTGCTCCACTGCCAATAGGCCTAGACAGTACCCTGGTGGAGTCACGCAAGAACACAAGCACTACTCCACTGCCAGCTAGCCTAGCCAGTACCCTGATGGAGTTTCATACTTCACCTCTCTATGCAGGAAGCCTTTCTCTTCTTTCGCCTTTTTATTTTCTTTTTAAAGATGATTGTGCATAGGCACTTATTTGTTTTTGGGGCAGAATAGGGATCCTGAATTCTTAAGAGCAGGAGAGGTTGTTCCTTCAGAGAAGCATGTAAGACCTATGATTTAGTTTTACTCGTTTAGTTTTTCCCCTTCTCCATTTCTACTAGTTGGATAAGCTTGAACACATAGAGCAGAAGACTGAGTACATGCATGGGGTTTCCCAGTTTGGACATAGGTTCATGGCTTGACCAGATCTTCCCTTACATAGGGATCGTATTTTTCATCGAGACTTCATCGGCCAAAAGCTACAACCAAGCGCAGAGAAGACGAACATAGGACTATCCAAGTGTTGCAGTGTCACAAGACCCTTGAACTTCAGCCACGTACTTATTCGAAAGCCAAAACACAGTGCAGGACAACACTTATTTACAAAATGAAATGGCAAGACATTGAAACAAAGTAAAGAAAAATGAAGCAAAAACAACAGAGAAAAATAGCATAACAAGCAATAAACATACTATATACGTAGTGCGGGGCATGACCCCAGATCATTGAAAATAACATTTTAAATGTTGCCCATTGATAGGGAGAGTGTCAATATTCTCGTCAAGTGATTGTAAATGATACGTGTGTTGACCAAGTTTTTTACGAACTATGAAAGGACCAATCCACAGAGACTAGAAATTCATGTGTTTTCCTTTGTCGTAGTGGGATTTATCCCACTTCAAGACCAAGTCACCCACACATAAGTTGTTACTCATTGTAGACTTTTGATCGAACCATCTCTTGATACAGTTCTAGTGAAGTGTGAACTTTTCTTTCACTTTCACCCTTCCTCCTGCAACTTGTGTAATGTGTCCATCCTACGCTGAACTAATAGACACGACTTTCCTTGGGATTCTTGGGATAATTAGAAAGCAGGCAAGTAGACATTTGGTGGGAGTATGGCTTCTTTTTCGTATACTAGGAAGTAAGGGGAGTTATTCAAAGAGGGTTTGGGTGTGACTCGGTTAGCCCAAAGAGCATTCACCATAGTGGCATGCTAGCTTCATTGTTCAGAGTAAATGGTATTTTTTATGATGCAAATAAGATTTTTGTTTGTAGATTCGGCAAGACCATTTCCCTACAAGTAGTAGTTAGCTGAATGATTTAACACAATACCATTTTGCAATGCAAAGTCATAAAACTTTAACGAAGAGAAGTACGTTGCATTGTCAAAAACAAGTGATATAGGAATGCCAAACTGCGAGATGATGTTCTGTCTTAGGAAGCTGATGACTTCCTGGTCATTCACTTGTTTTAGTGGAACCGCTTATGTCCACCGCATGAAGTAATCTATGGCAGTTATGACGTAGTGGTGCTGCTTTGATGAATGTGGGAAAATCTCCCCAATGATGTCCAAGCCCCACTGTTGCAATGGTTTGTCCACTGCAACAGGCTATAGCGAGGCTACTTACCTTCAATTTCTGTCAGTGCATCACTGACAGATTGGGCACTTGCAGGCATACACATGTACATCTTTGAACACTTTGGACCAACATAAACTGGCTCTCCTGAATTTATGTGTTGTTTTGTTACCCGTGAAGTGACCCCCAGCTGGTCTGTCACGCAGATAACGTAACACGCTCTCTGAATCCTATTCTTCCAGGCACTTCGTGCACCAACTATTAAGATAAGGCCTTCATTTGGAGTGCTCTCTTCTGCCACATAGACAAGTGAGAGGGAATAGTGTCGTGCTCAAGGTAATAGTGCACTTCTTCATACCAAGAGTTTTTATGCGAAGTGGAGGATGCTTGCTCTACATTGTACATGTCAATTTCTTACTCCCAATCAGCAAGCTCTTCTTCTTCCTCTTGCACATGCATTGTTTCCACTGCCAGTCTGCAAATACCATGACCCTTGATGGTGTGAAATGGCTTGATTTCAATATCATAATCTTGCAATCCTATCATCCAGTTCACTCGCCTTTCACCTAGCTCTTGTTGAATAAGCAGTGACCTAACTATTGCGCACAAAGACTATGCAATGATTCTTCAATAGATAGGGTATTAAGTGTTTCACCACCTTGTATACATTGTATGTTGTTTTTTTCCATAATGGGTTAGTTGAGCTCTGTTCCCTACAAGCTCGTGCTCATGAAGGAGATGGGACATTCGCTACTGAGCTTATCCTTCTGAGTGAGTACTACAGTGAGTGAAGTGTCGGAAACAAATGTGTAGAGCAAGAAATTTTTATTAAAATTTGGGTTGTAGAGTGCGGGTGCTTCTACTATCGCTTGCTTAATATGGGAGAACACATCCTTTTCCTTCTTCCCGTAGTTGTAAATTGCATCCTTCTTGATCATCTCTTGTATGGGTTTTGACAATCTGCGCATAACTTGAGATGAACTTCCGAAGGAAGTTGATCTTCCCCAAGAAGGACTACATGGCTTTCTTGTTCACGAGATGAGGAATCTATGTGATGGTCTGGACGCGGTCTGGATCTACCTTTGATCCCACTCTTGGAAATGATGTGCCCAAGGAGGTGTCCCTCATACACAATAAAGACGCTCTTCTTGGGATTCAAGGATATCCCGTACTTGTGACACCGCTCAAAGATCTTCTTGAGATGGTGTAGCTGGTTTGACTATTTTTTTGGAAAAAAATTATTACTTTATCAAGGTAAACCACCACACATTGTCCGATGAGCCCATGGAAAGCGATGTCCATTACGCGCTAAAAATTTGTGCTTGCATTTACCAGCCCAAATGGCATTCTTCGATAAGAAAGCATACCCCACTTTGTACGGAAAGTTTTTTTTAGTCTGTCAAGCTCTGCTACCAGAACCTGGTTATATCCCAAAAAATCTTCTAGTAGAGAAAATATTTCTTCTTCAAATACTATCTACAAGATGTGTTCCATGGACAGCATAGGATAATTGTCTTTGTCCGAGGCACAGTTGAGGTTACGGAAACCTATGCACAGGTGGATCTCCCTGGAATTATTTCTCACAGGAACTAAGTTTGAAACCCATGTAGAATGACGAACTTTGTAAATGATCTGAGAATCCAATAGCTTAGTCAACTATTTCTGAATGAGGGGCTCCAGCAATGTATGTACTTTCCTAAGCTTTTGCTAAAACGGTTTGGCCCCTTCCTTAATTGGGATGATGTGTTGGATTATTTTCATGTCATACGTTTTCATGTCATCATACGTCCATGCGAACACATCATGGTACCATCTGAATAAGTGAATAAAGGCTTGTCGAACTTTGAAACTATGGGTTTTAGCATTTATGGGTCCTTCGAAGTGGTTTTGCAAGTCATATAGTTTCTCGAGTGAAACCACACCCTTGGGATGAGGTTGCCTTTACTTGCATCAGTTGTGTCTTGCAGATATTGCTTGTGCTCGTCTTCGATATCACTGCATCTTTGAAGATGTTAACGTTGGCCATGAAATGTAGTATATGTTCATCATCTTCAAAACTGCATAAGTTAGTGATGTTATCAGGGATAGATGGCTTATACAAAATTTCAACAGAAAATCTATTCCTAAGTAGTGTTATCCTAGCAGCTACATTAGCCAAGGCATCTACAGCTACATTACACATTCTTGGTACATAAACCATATTGAAATCTTGGAAGTTAGAGATAAGTTGCCATACCTCTTGTTGATAACATTTAAGACAGGGTGACACCCAGTGTATAGTGTTATGTACCTGATGTACCACGATCTCTGAGTCACCTACCACTTTCATCATAGCAACATTGAGGCTAATGGATTTCTGTAAGCCCAGAACAAGTGCTTCATATTCAAGAGCGTTGTTCGTGCAGTCAAACCCCAAGTTGCTTGAGAGTGAGTGTTTCCTTTTCCTTGGGTCTATCAAAACACACCTGGCTCCAGAGCCATCTCGTGTTTTGGATCTATCGAAATACAAGGCTATATGTCATATGTACAAGGACTGCTTGTCGTGCTAGTACTACTAACACTACTGCTACTACTTTTACAATGTATTGTACAAGTTTCATTTTCGTCAGTTGGGAAAGGAAGGAGACCCAACTATGTGTCTGGTGGAGTTGGGCTTGGTTGTACAAGATAACACCCCAGCTGCGTTTCTAGAAAGAAATTCCTGAACATAAGTTCTGCGAAAGCCAACGGTTCATTTTCACCATTCAAGGGAGTAAGATTATGTTTCATATATCTCTCCAACAACACCCGAATCTAGTTGTTTCTACCCTTCTGCAAAAGCCATAAGTGTGACTAGTCAGTAGCAATGTATCCTTGCAACTTGTTGGACTAGTCTCTGTAGAGTAATAAACTATATGCTTTCAGGATGTCCATAATTGTAGAAATTCCCACTGTATATCAACAGATTATGAAATATACTAAAACAAAATACAAGATCTACTTCTACAACGCTATGGAAGCTTAATCAAATTGAGCAAGATCAAGAGAACACATATAACTGAGAATGAGAAATCAATCGCACATAACACAGAAGAAATAACCCGGGGAAAGCCTCAGCCTAAAACCCCAATCTCCGTATTATCATACAAGTGGAAATCTTGTTCAAGTTACAAAAATAATCAGCTCAAAAGCTATCCTTCTCTCTCTACAATCAAACAATACAGCTCACAGACTGAATAGACATAGTATATGTCCTCCTCAAGCCCTCCAAGCCTCATATTTCCTTGCGCAGTTTTTCTTGGGGTCTAGTGAGGCCACATGTGTGAATTGGCCTCATCACACTCACAAAACCTAAAGAAGTAACTACGCAATCCTCAAGGAAAGAATTCCTTCTGCATGCAAGGAATATACACAATGGAATAATCTAGCAACTAATAGTACATTGCCCCTCCATCTGATCTCAACTGGGTCTCTGTATGAACTGACATGCATGAGTTATTTATGAGAGAATATTCAGTTATCTGAAGTGCAGTAGTTACATGCATGCATGCATTAACTAACTGAACTTACATTAATTCAACAAACTGTTTGATTTAATCTAACTGGACTTGACTCAGTTAACTGAGCCAACTAATTACAACTCATTCCTTATCTCTTTAACTGATGGATAAATGTTGGAAAATAATACTGGGGGGGGGGGGGGGGGGGGGGGGGGGGCTGAATCAGTATAATCAAGTCAAAAAAAAAATCATTTTCAAACTTAGGTATATGCTACTTCAAATATGGAAACCAGCGTATACACACAACTGTGTCTACAGCATCTAGCGTATATTCTGTAAAATTAAGATTTAATTAATCTATTTGATCTTTAATCAGTGCATCTGAACTTCATTAACCATAAGGACAATAAACAGGTGCAATAAACAGAACAGATCATCACACATATGAACACAAGATATAAGGTGGAAACCCAATGTGGGTGAAAACCACCTGCTGCAATGCTTCTCTATTTTCTTGTTAATAAGAAACTTCCTTTTACAATATTCTTGTACTAGTGCAGTCTTATACCAGTACGCAAGCTTCTACCTATAGAAGGCTACAACCTTCTCTCATTCTCCAGCTTCTCCTGGAAGGGAGCTACAACCCCCTTAGCTCTTGTACTAGCTGATGTACGTAGGTGCTAACCTACAGAAGGCTACAACCTTCTCTTTTCTTCTAAGGACCATGTTTCATAAATTTTCAGATTGGATCCATAAGTAACATCAATCAAACATCAAATATATCTGCATCAACCAATTCCCCTTTGCACCAACCAAAACTGAATCAATCAATCACTTCTCTAAATGTTGTAACCAGAATAAAGTAACAATAACCAGACACCAATCTTGAACCCAGACTACTGCAGCAGTAAAAAGAAGTAGCTAAAACATATTGTATGAGACGTATGCTACTTCAAGATGAAGAACCTACATGCATATGCTTATGTATTAAGGCAAACCAGTGTATACGTTGTTTTGAATTACTAAACCAGTGTGTATACGCGCCTTTGATGTGTCGAACCTGCGTATATATCTATAAAAGATAATTTACCCTTTTCAATTATTCAGACATCAGTTATACCCAAATTATCAGATTTATAGATCAAGTCATGTGGAAAATATAACAGATCAAAATCACACAAAGATACTACAATTCAAGCCTTAAGATCTTGACCCATCAATAGAACTTATCCTTCTTCTAGCGCTCAGGTTCCTCCTTGGTTCAGATCCAGCTATGCACCATAACCCAATGACCAGTATTCTAGATCTTGCTCTTCATAAGATATTCAATCCTTGATTGAATGCATTTGCCTAATGATCTCCTTCCCCTTTTATAGTCTTAGGCCTTACTTAATACCATGGTCCAAAACCACTTAGAACCAATACCTGGGTCCAAATACTTGGGTTCAACACTTCAGACGGGATACCATGGTCCAAAACCATAGGTCCAAATACCAAGGACCAAATACCATGGACGAAAAATAAGTTTTCCCACATGTACGCACTTTTCCGTGCATGAAAGTGTGTGCATACGCATACGTGACTTTTGATCGGAGATCCCGCGTGTATACGCAACTTGGTTAAGTGGAAATTTTGCATATCCCTTTTTATTTTATTCTGAGAGGCTAAATTGTGATCTATCATCTGAGTGAGTACCTGTGTCATAATGCCAACAATCTCCCCCTTTGGACTTGATGGCAACCCCAAGTCACTCCAAGTCACATTTCCCCTTTGTCATCAAGGGCAAAGGGTGATGATCCACTTAAGTACATGCTGATATCTTTTGCTCTGTTGTGCTGTCCATGCTTGCCCTGACTGTAGGCAAGGTCTCAAAAAGATGTTCTATAAGAAAGAACATGACTCTATAAATGACCTTCCTATCACCAAAGACTCATACATACATCCATCTCCCAACCAAGTGGGGATATACCAATACTGACCAATCCACCCAACCAAGTGGGGATACACCAAAAGTTTACACATGATAAAACAAGAACATTACATCATCCATCCCAGGCATAGTGGGGAAACCAACATAGACCATTACATGACCTTGATAATAAAAGAAATACATGACATAGAGACAAAATATCTAAAACAAGAATATGATAGTCATCAACAACTATTATCAGCAGCATCTGTCAATCATCATTCAGACCATCAACCATGTTCTTCCTCTACACCTGTTCCATTGAAACCAAAAATAACTGTGAAATGGAACCAAAATATTCTAAGATAATGCCAACAATGCATTATTAGAAGCATATGCTCCCCCTAAAAATGTGCCAGATGGTCTTTGTCAAACCCATATCAGACTCTTTTCATCCTAACTCTGGCCTACTGATTCAAACCAACATATACGCGACTATATCCATAGAAACAAGCATATGTACATGGATGCTCTTCATGAAACTCGCGTACAACCACTTTTCTCTTAAACAGATAAGTGTCAACAGCAAGATGATGCATCAACTACTCCCACCTTCTGTCTGAGGTATTCAAATGTCTCCCTGGGCAGTGGTTTGGTGAATATATCAGCAATTTGTTCCTTGGAGGGAACATACTCCAATTTGACCTTTTGTTCAAGCACTTGTTCATGGAGAAAATGATATTTGATGGGTATGTGCTTGGTCTTTGAATGCATGACTGGATTCTTTGAAATACTGATTGCACTTGTATTATCACATAAAATAGAGATGGGCGGAGTACAAGTGATTTGAAAGTCTTGCCAAGTTTGCATCATCCAAAGGAGTTGTGTACAGCATGATGCAATAGCCACATATTCTGCTTCAACTGTAGATAATGCAATTGAAATTTGTTTCTTGCTGAACCAAGATACTAATATGGAACCCATAAAGAATGCACCACCACTAGTGCTTTTTCTGTCATCCACGCTTCCTTCCCAATCTGCATTTGTATATGCATGAAGTGTGAGATCTATATCTATAGGATACCATAAGACATAGTTTTGTGTTCCTTGAAGATATTTGAAAATCCTTTTAACTGCTTGAAGATGTGATTCTTTTGGGTTTGTTTGGAATCTTCCGACTAATCCCACTGCATGGATGATGTCTAGTTGGGTACCTATCAGATAGAGCAGACTACCAATCATGGATCTATAGGTTGGTTGATGTACTATTGTTGATTCATCATTTGCACTGAGGTTGCATCCTATTACCATAGGGGTACATACTGGTTTCAAATCTTCCATGCCATATTTCTTCAAGATCTCCTTAAGGTACTCGGTTTGTGATAGAAAGATATCATCTTTGTTTTGTTGGACTTGTAAACCAAGAAAATATGTGAGCTCACCAAGTAAGGACATTTCAAACTCTCTCTGCATCACCAAGGCAAAGTTTTGACTAATGACTTCTTCATTGCTACCAAAGATGATATCATCAACATGCACAACAAGTATTAACAATTTATCATTATCAATTTTTATATATAGATTGCTATCTGCTGATCCTTTTGAAAAACCTTGTTGATGGACATATTTTTCCAGACAATAATACCAAGCCCTTGGAGCTTGTTTAAGACCATAGAGTGCCTTCTTAAGTCTGCATACAAGTTTTGGATCATTTCCAAGGATGAATCCATCTAGTTTCTCAATATACACTTCTTCTTCTAAGTCTCCATTTAGAAAGGAAGATTTCACATCCATTTGATATACTTTGAACTTCTGAAAGCTAGAAAGAGCAAGTAACATTCTTATGGCTTCAAGTCTAGCAACCGGTGCAAAATTTTCTTCAAAGTCTATACCTTCTTGTTGAGCATACCCTTTACAAACAAGTTTGGCCTTGTTTCTAATAACATCCCCATTTTCATTTATCTTGTTTTTGAATATCCATTTGGTCCCTATGACATTCTTATCGTTAGGTCTAGGAACCAATTCCCAAGTGTTATTCTTTTCAATCTGCTCAAGTTCTTCATTCATGGCTTTGACCCAACATTCATCTTTGCATGCTTCACTTACATTTCGTGGTTCAACAGAGGAGAGAAATGCTAGATAGCTTGAAGCTTCTGTTATAGTTCTTCTTGTTTGAACACTTGCCTCTTTCTACCCAAAAATCTGAGTCTCTGGATGATTCTTATGTATGTACCTGGATGGAGTCTTTTCTTCTACCCTTATCTGTTCTTCTAGTGCCTCATAGGTTTCTTCTTCATCATTAGTCTGATTTGAAGTTGAAGGGTAGTTCTCTTCATCTTCAAAATCTTCGGTTTTTATCTGCTTTGGATTGTCACCTGCGTCATCAACCACTACATCAATATTTTCAACAATTTTTCCAATTCTTTTATTGTAGCACTTATGTCCTTTACTTTGGGAAGAGTAACCATGGAGAATGCCTTCATCTACTCTAGGTTCAAACTTGCCAAGATTTTCATCAGTCTTATTGATGTAAAATTTTCTTCCAAAAACTTTGAAGTATTTTACCGTAGGAGTCTTACCATACCACAGTTCATGAGGAGTTTGAGTGTTGTTTACCCGAACATTTTTTTTGTTGAGAATAGTAATGGAAACAAATGCAGCTTCACCCCAAAAGGTTGCAGGAGTTCTAGATTCATCAAGCATAGCACGAGCCATTTGTTGAACTTTTTTGTTCATTCTTTCCACTACTCCATTTTGCTGAGGAGTCCTTGCAGTAGAGAATTCCCTTCTTATTCCATGTTCTTCACAAAAGTCGAAAAATTCATCCAAGGTAAATTCCCCTCCTCGATCAGACCTGAGGCATTTGATTCTGCGATCTGATTCATTTTCAACCAAGGCTTTGAAAGCTTTGAACTTTTCAAAAGCTTTGTCTTTATGCTTTAGAAGTCCTATCCAACACATCTTGGAAAAATCATCAATGAACAATATAAAGATTCTTCTCCTCGAGGTGACCTTTTCCTTGATGGACCACATAAATCAGTATGGACAAGTTAAAGTGGCTTACTAGCTGATCCTTCCTTCTCAGGGAAATTAGTTCTGGTTTGCTTACCAAACTAACATGATTTGCATATTGTATTGTCTGGAATTCTGATGTCAGTGAGATCACGAACCCTGATATTTGCATGATTTCCTTATTTAAGAGAAGCTTAGATGCCCCAATCTTCTGTACCATAGCCAGTGTTCATCATTCTTGCTTAGATAGCATTGTTATTTTCCTCCCTTGAGTATGTATAAATTATTTGGAGTTCTTATGTCTTTGATCATTGTTTCTCTTGTATCAAGCTCATGAACAATACATCCATTTGATCAAAATATTACCTCATTTCCTTGATCACACATTTGGCTAACACTCAATAGATTATGCTTTAAGCCATCAACATACATAACATTTCCAGCTTTGACTTTTTCTTTCAAAAGAACAGAACCTTTACCTTTTATGAGTGTAGGTGTGTCATTTCTGAATGAGACATTCCTTTCTTTTTCTAAGGCACTATATGACTAAAGTTTTTCTTTATCACCTGTCATATGTTTCAAGCATCCACTGTCGATGTACCACTGATTTTCCTATCCTTCTATATATAAGGCTATACCACATCTTTTTGGTTGCGTTTCTTTATTTCTCCATGTTTTGGGACCCAATGAAGGTTGCTCCTTCTAAGATGTTTTCCAAAAATTACTCCTGCATTTAGAATCTTCATGACCGAAGTTGTTACAAATAGAGCATTCTATTTCATTTTCAAGAGCAGAAAAGTTAGTGTAGGTCCTCTTCATGATCCCAGTCATGCTCGTTTGATTTCGTGATTTTCGAGTCATGATGGTCTTCTAGGCAACACATTAAGTAGCTTTGTCTCCAAAGTTATGACATGAAAAACATTGGCCATTAAAGAAATTCCTGCGATTATCAAATCTACCGTCCAGGTGATTGTAGTTTCCATTGACATTCATTCTTGAGGCAAATTGAGAATGATTTACCTGTGATTGGTTGTAGCTTTTGTTCATCCTTAAATTAGATTGACCCCGATTTACTTGGTGATCTATTTTATGCCTTTGCTGATGATTGTCAACCTGTTCACTTCTCCTTGCTGCATCAAGATAACTTTTGGAGGTGGATGGCTTCTATGCTTGAGATGCTTCTGCAGTATATCCAAGACCTATCTTGATTAGAGTAGAACACTGCACTTTGATAATCTCATCTAAAGTTTTAGATCCTTTAGCAAATCTAAGATTAAGAGTTTTTTTTTTTCTCAATATCTTTTCTAAGTCCCACATGTAGGTTTTAACCCCGTACATAAATTACCTGCATACAAATTATAAATCAGAGGAAAAATAAAAATGCGAGAGCATAACACATAAAACACATATACACAAAGATTTCCCACTGGATCCCAAAACCGGGACTACCAGCTTGATTTTTCATTATATTCCTTTCAATGTCACAATACATATTAACAGCCGAAGCATCCAATACCATGGATTGAAAACCATCGCGTCCAAAACCATGGACCGAAAACCATAGGTAGGTTTGCCCAACCTAATATAGGGTCCAAAAAAAAAATTTACCGGGGCGCTGCCCCAGATACCATAGAGGGGGGCTACTCGCCCCCCTCAAACCCCCCAGACAAGGGGGGCTGCAACCCCCCGGTTCACTATGTAGGTTAGTCGTGGAAAGAATATAACACAACCCAACAATCTCCCACTTATTGTTTTCTTTCCACAGCGGGCCACAAGAGAGCTTAGTCATTTTTCCAGCCCTGAAATGCCCATTGTTTCTCTACACCAAGAGAACTTCTCAGAGCTCACAAATTTTTTCAATGCATCTACAGTATTCTTCAAAGTTTCCACCTTTACCAGCAACACCTTTTTGTCTTCTACCATATCCCTCACAAAGTGATACCGAACATCAATGTCCTTTGTCTTTGAATGATATGCGGGGTTCTTTGCCAAGAAAATTGCACTTTGGCTGTCACAATCTATCCTTATAGCTCCCTATACTAACCTCATACTTGAACACAATCTCTACAACCAAACTGCTTCCTTGCTTGCATGAGTGGCTGCCATGTATTCTACCTCTGTAGTCGATAGTGCCACTACAGATTGTTTCTTACTCATCCAA
>APFE031210209.1:401040-411668 GCA_000404065.3 Pinus taeda | reverse complement strand
GTCCAAAACCATGGACTGAAAACCATAGGTAGGTTCGCCCAACCTAATATAGGGTCCAAAAAAAAAATTTCCTGGGGCGTTGCCGCGGACCCCGTAGAGGGGGGCTACCCGCCCCCCTCAAACCCCCTAGACAGGGGGGGCTGCCGCCCCCCTTGTGACCCCCCTGCTGCACAATCGGCACAACAAAGGGGGGGCTCTGCCCCCCCTCTAACCCCCTGATTCACTACGTAATTTAGTCGTGGAAAGAATATAACACAGCCCAACACCACAATTTCACATTCTAACTTTTCATTGTGTTTTTCCCTTTTAGCAAGTTGGAATGTCAGAGTATCTATGATCATATTCTTTTCTTCTTAAAAAATTTTAAGTTTAGAAATTTCTTCATAGAGATCATCTTCATCTATAGCATCCAAGAAATCATCATCTTCAAAAGCCATCAAAAGTCTATAATCATTACCATGTTCATCTTCATCACTATTCGAAAGTCCATCGTTGTCTTCAAGTGTATAATAGCTCTTCCTACTTACATTTTATTTTCTGTTCCATTTAATCAGTTCCTTACCTTTATCAAGCTTATCTTTATGAGGACATTTGGCTACATAGTGACCGACTCTCCCACAAGCAAAACATTTGAAAGGTAGCTTACCTCTGAATCTTCCAGAACCCCATTGGAGGTTCTTGACAAAGTTTGATTCTTCCTCTTCTTCTGATGTATGCCCTAACTCATTGTATTCTCCTTTTCTTGAAGCTTTGAATGTGGCTTCTCTCATGTCTGATGGTCCCCCTTTTCTCATTTCAAAAGCAGTTAGGATTGCATGCAACTGTGACATAGTAATACTACGAAGATTCTGCTTTTCTTCTATGGTAGAAACTTTTGATTCAAACTTAGAAGACAAAGATCTTAGAACTTTTTCAACTAAAGTAACTTCTTTTATTTCTTCACCCAAGTTTTTCATGTGATTAACAATCTCATCTATATGTAAGAATTAATTAGCCACACTTTCATCATTGTGCATTCTGAGAGTTTCATATTGAATTTTGAGATATTGTAGTTTTGCACGTTTTACCTGATCATCTCCTTCATAGCTTAGAATGATCTTGTCCCATATTTCTTTGGCGGTTTTGAGCTGCATAACCTTGACGAATTCTGATTGAGATAGACTCACTAATAGAGTATTGACAGCATTTGCATTTGTTTCATACTGCTTTTTACCAATTGTATCTGTAGGAGTCGCTGATGGGAATGTGTATCCTCCTTCCACGATATCCAAAACTTATGCACCAAGAGATTAAAGATAGGTTGTGGTTCTTACCTTCCAATAGATGAAGTTGCTCCCAATAAAGGTTGGTGGCCTTATGGATGCCTCATTTTCATAGTTGCTTATGATGATAAATCTTCCTTCAAGCGATCAAACTTCTTCTGAAGGACCGACTCTGATACCAATTGTTGGAAATAATACTGAGAGGGGGGGTGTGAATCAGTATTATCAAATCAAATAATTTTTCATTTTCAAACTTAGATATACACTGCTTCATATATGGAAACCAACATATACATGCAACTGTGTCTATAGCACTTAGCGTATATTCAATAAACTTCAGATTTAATTAATCTATTTGATCTTTAATCAGTGCATATAAAATTCACTAACCATAAGGACGGTAAATAGGTGTAGTAAACAGAACAGATCATCACACATATGAACACAAGATATAAGGTGGAAACCCAATGTGAGTGAAAACCACCTTCTGCAATGCTTCTCTATTTTCTTGTTAATAAGAAACTTCCTTTACAATATTTTTGTACTGGTGTAGTCTTATGCGAGTACGCAGGCTTCTACTTGCATAAGGCTACAACCTTCTCTCGTTCTCCAGCTTCTCCTGGAAGGGAGATACAACCTCCTTAGCTCTTGTACTAGTTGATGTACTAGTACATAGGTGCTGACCTACAGAAGGCTACAACCTTCTCTTTTCTTCCAGGGACCACGTTTCATAAATTTTCAGACTGGATCCATAAATAACATCAATCAAACATCAAATATATCTGCATCAACCAATTCCCCTTTGCACCAACCAAAACTGAATCAATTAATCACTTCTATGAATGTTGTAACCAGAATACAGTAACAGTAACCAGACACCAATCCTGAACCCAGAATACTACAGCAATAGAAAGAAGTAGCTAAAACATATCTTATGAGATGTACACTACTTGAAGATGAAGAACCTATGTGCATACGCTTCTATATTAAGGCAAACTAGCGTATACGTTGTTTTGAATTACCGAACTAGCATGTATACGCGCCTTTGCTGTGCCGAACCTGCGTACAGATCTATAAAAGATAATTTACCCTTTTCAATTATTCAAACATCAATTATACCCAAATTATCAGATTTATAGATCAAGTCATGTGGCAAATATAACAGATCAAAACCACACAAAGATACTACAATTCAAGCCTTAAGATCTTGACCCATCAATAGAAATTATCCTTCTTCTAGCACTTAGGTTCCCCCTTCGTTCAGATCCAGCTATGCACCATAACCCAATGACCAGTATTCTCGATCTTGCTCTTCATAAGATATTCAATCCTTGAGTGAGTGCATTTGCCTAATGATCTCCTTCCCCTTTTATAATCTTAGGCCTTATTCAATACCATGGTCCAAAACCACTTAGAACCAATACTTGGGTCCAAATACCTGGGTTCAACACCTCGGACGAGATACCATGGTCCAAAACCATAGGTCCATATACCATGGACTAAAAATAATTTTTCCCACATTTACATGCTTTTCCGTGCATGAAAGTGCGTGCATACACATACGCCACTTTTGATCGGCTATCCCGTGTGTATACTCGACTTGGTTAAGTGGAAACTGTGTATATCTCTTTTTCTTTTATTCTGAGAGCCTGAACTATGATCTGTCATTTGAGTGAGCTGCCATCAAGGACAACACTTGTGTCATAGTGCCAAACCTGTGTCATAATGCCAACAAAAAATTCCTAAATTAATGGAGAAACTATTGCATATCCCCACATAGACTTCATGTTTGATTTTCCTTAACTAATTAACTCAAGATGAATTAATTAATTATTTTACAAATAGCTGCTAAAATAAAATTCGAATTTTACTTCACTATTTTAGTTTAGGGACTGACCAAAATAGGAAGGTATCCCGAAATGCTATTTATAGAATGCTATTTTTAGCACTTCCATTTTTCATTCCTTGTTGTTATGTTCAACACTGGTTGAACTGCTATTTATAGCAATGCTATTTTAGCTTTTCCATTTTTAGCATTTCTTGTTGCTATTCTCAACACTCCCTCTCAACAAGAAAGGGATTATCAGTAACCCCAATCCTATCTCTGTGGAACTCGACCTTGCATTTTGGCAATGCCTTCGTCAAAATATCTGCATCCTTTTCCTCAGTCGAAACATACAGCAACAACATGATCCTCTTGACCACATAGTCTCGAAGATGGTGATATCGGATATCAATTTACTTGGACTTGTCATGAAAAACTAGATTCTCAGAGAGTTTGATACAACTTTGGTTATCGCAGTAGATCACTATAGGATCCATCCTCTGACCAAACAATCCCACTACAATCTTCCGCATCCAAATGGCCTCACATGTAGCCTAACTAGCAGCCATGTATTAAGCCTCTCCTGAGCTAAGTGCAACTGATCTTTGTTTCTTGTTGTACCAGGAAACTGCAGCTGAACCAAGGTTGAAGATTCCTCCAGAAGTGCTCTTCCAGTCTGATGGACTCCCTTCCCAATCTGCATCTGTGAAGCCCTGAAGCTTCACTCCCTCTGTCTGTCTGTACCACAATCCAAACTAAGTTGTGCCTCTGAGGTATCTCAGCACATGCTTCGCTGCTTTCCAAAACAGCTTGGTAGGCTGAACCATAGCTTGACTCAGATGGTTCACCGCAAAGCATAAGCCTGAGCATGTGTTCACCAAATACATAAGTGAACCCACCAACTACTGATAAATAGTAGCAGCTACTACCTCACGTGAAGTAGCATCCTCCTTCCTCCAATTCCCAACTAGAGGAGTCTACATGGGCTTGCACTTCTCCATGTGAAAGCGCCTGAGTATCTCATTGGCATACTTTCCTTGAGACACAAATACTTCACCATCTTTCTGCCACACCTCCATGCCTAGAAAGTAGTGCATCAGGCCCATTTCCTTCATCTCGAACTCTCTTGCAAGGTCCTCATTGCAAGACTGTATTAGCTGATCATCACCTGTCAAAATTAGATCATCGACATAAACAACAATGATCAATGGTTTACCTTCTACCATGATGTGGTAAAGTTTCACATCTGCTTCACTCTTAATGAAGCCCAAACTAGTGAAATAGTTGTTGATCCTGGTGTACCAAGCACAAGGTGCTCGCTTTAGCCCATACAAAGCTCTCTTGAGTTGGCACACATGCGACTCACGATCGAAGGTCTCAAAACCCTATGGCTGCTCAATGTACACCTCCTCCTCAATCTTCCCATTGAGGAATGTTGTCTTCACATCCATCTGGTGGATCTTCCACCCCATCTGAGTTGATAGTGCCAACATCGATCTAATCGATGAGTACCTTGCTACGGGAGCAAAATTCTCATCGTAGTCGATCCCCTCGACCTGTGAGAAACCCCAGGCAACAAACCTTGCCTTATGTTTCTCAACACTGCCATCACCTACCTGCTTTACCTTGTAAATCCATCTCGAACTCACCACTGACTTACCCTGAGGTCTTGGGACAACATCCCGCACATTGTTCTGAATGATAGAGTCGTACTCCTCTACCATTACATCAACCCAAACTGGTTGCTACACTACCTCCTCGAATGAAGAAGGTTTGGTATCTACACACTCCCCAACCAGGGCCATGTAGCCACTGTACCGCTCGGGCGACCTCCTCTGTCTACACTAAGAATATGGTTGTCCCACATTCTCCCATGCATCTAGCATCAACCTGTTAGCTTCCCTTGAGTGTTTCCACCCATCTTTGAAAGTATCAGCATGAGTGGATGTCTCCACTCCCAAATCCTCTACATGCGGCTGCTCCGCATCAATCTGAGGCTCCTCCTCCTTAGGAACTGAAAGTTCCTCCTCTGCATGCAACTTAAGCTCCCTCTCAAGTGACACTTGCATGGCTTTCTGTTCATCGAACTTCAGATCCCTGCGTACCATAGTCCTCTGAGTGGAAGGCAGGTACACCCAATAGTTGTGGGGTGTATCCGTGTACCCCACAAGTATTCCCAACTAATTTGTTGGGTCTAGCTTCTTCCTAGCATCCTTGGTAACATGACAGTAAACTGATGATCCAAAGATTCAAAAGTGACTTACATCAGGTCACTTCCCGGAATAGACCTCCATAGTTGTCTTCATTCCCAGTATACGGTGTGGGCATTTTTTCTACAAGTATACTGCTATATTGCATGCCTCATCCCACAAAGGTCGCTTCCCAGAATAGGCCTCCATAGATGTCTTCATCCCCAGTATACAGTGTGGGCTTCTGTTCTGCAAGTATATTGCTATATTGCATGCCTTAGCCCACAAATGCAGTGGTAGGCATTGGTCATCCAACATCGCTCGAGTTGCTCCCACAATCGATTTGTTCTTCCTTACGGCCACCCCATTTTGATGTGGGTTATGGGGTGCCGTTAATTCCCGTTTAATTCCTCCTATAGTGCAAAAGTATTTAAACTGTTGGGAGACATACTCTCCACCATTGGCGCTATGAAAGGCTTTTATTTTCTTTCAAGATTCTTCTCTGCCAAGGCTTTAAACTCACAAAACGTCAAGAAGGTCTGGTCCTTCTTTTGCATAAAGTAGATCCAACATCTACGAGAAAAAACATCAGTAAAAATAACATAGTATCTTTGTTTAGCAGTGGAGGCTGTAGAGAAGGGTCCATAAACATCTTAGTGAACTCACTCCAGGATTGCTCCAGCTCCACTGTCTCGATCTGGAAAGGAAGATTTTGCATACTTACCCAAAGTACAACCTTTGCATGTAGTCATCTGCTCAAGTTTTCTCTTAGGTAATCCAGTAGAAATCTGTTGCATGATCTTCAGGACTCCATGGTGCAAGTGGCCCAGTCGTCTATGCCATAGCTCGCCAACATCTTGGCTCTGCACCATCTCATCTTTGGAGCTCAAAGCAGCACAGTCATCTACCTCCATCTTATAGAGATCTTGACTCGAATCCCTATTCGCTTTGTCTATTCAGTACCGATATGCCTCAAGAATACCATTCCTTTACTAAAGACTGCATCATAGCCTTTATCTCCTAGCATAGGGACAAACACAAGATTCTTCTTCAGACCTGGTACATACTTTACATCAGTCAGGGTGAGGGGAGCTCCATGCTCCCTTTGAAACACAACCGTACCTTCACCTGAAACACAGTACGTTCCATCATCGCCCATCTCGATCTGCATCTGGAGATCCTTCTCCTCCAAGGTACTGAAAAGATTCTTATCACCTGACATGTGGAATGAAGCTCCACTGTCTAGGTACCACACACATCCCATCATGGATAAAACCATGCATGCGATAAGCGAGAAATCTAGCTCAAACTATGAGGCCAGTGCCTCACCATTAGATCCCTTCGAGGAACCCTTCTTTGATTTCTTCTGTGGACAATTCATAGCATAATGGCCCACTTCATGACAATGAAAGCATCTCACTTTTGATTTGTCAATCTTCTTCCCACCATGGGAAGAACCGGATTTGGGATGGGACACCTTCCCTTTCCCTTTCCTCGCCTTACTCTCTAAAGCTATATTTTCCTCATCATCTTACTTCGATGAGGATCCATCTCTTGTGCTTCTTCTTATTTCCTCTTGCATCATTTGACCAAAGTCATTCCCAATCTGGCAGTTTTTCTCTTCCATTAACCGAGTCCTAGTAGCTATGCTAGCTCTTAGGAAGACCGAGGAGTGCAAGACTCACCATGTTATCATCAGTGGTTGTGATCCGTACACTTCCAAGCTCATCCCTACAGGTGGTGAGCTTGTTCAGATATGTAGAGATCGTGTCGTCGTTTTCATACTTGATCTTACGAATCTTGTCTTTTAGCGCCAACTTCCTCTGATCGTTGTTATTCTGATATAGATCTTTCAATTTTTTCCACATTGAAAATGGTGTCTCCTTCCCATGGAGGCTCGAGACAATGTGGTCTTGAACTCCCTCCAAGAGGATTCTCCTTGCTCTAGCCACACATTTCTTCCATTCCGCCAGTTGATTAGCATCAGTCGGCTTGGGACTTCTTGATCAATGAAGTCCTTTAGACTATTATCCTCTAATACTACCTCCATGTAATCCTTCTAGGCTATATAATTCGAGCTGCCATCAAGGGCATACTCGAGTCTTAAACCGTTGAACTCCATTGGTGAAATTGAGATGTGATAAGAACTCAATTTCTATATTCAGGAACCACAACCTTCGAACTCCTCCTTCTTGTATATTGTTCTTCCCCTTAATCACCTTTGCTCTGATACCATGTCGAAATTCCCACTGTAGATCAACAAATTATGCAATATACTAAAACACAATACAAGATCTACTTCTACAGACTTTACGGAAGTTTAACCAAATTGAGCAACATCAAGAGAAGACATATAACTGAGAATGAGAAATCAATCACACATAACACAAAAGAAATAGCCTGGGGAAAGCCTCAACCTAAAACCCCAATCTCTGTATTATCATACAAGTGGAAATCTTGTTCAAGTTACAAAAAGAATCAACTCACAAGTTATCATGCTCTCTCTGCAATCAAACAACACAGCTCACGGACTGAATAGACATAGTATATGTCCTCCTCAAGCCCTCCAAGCCTCCTATTTCCTTGTGCAATTTTTCTTAGGGTCCAATGAAGCCACATGTGTGAATGGGCCTCATCATACTCACAAAACCTAAAGAACTACGCAATCCTCAAGGAAACAATTCCTTCTGCATGCAAGGAATATTCACAATGGAATATTCTAGCAACTAATAGTACACTGCCCCTCCATCTGATCTCAACTGGGTCTCTATCTGAACTGACATGCATGAGTTATTTATGATAGAATATTTAGTTATCTGAATTGCAGTAGTTACATGCATGCATGCATTAACTAATTGAACTCACATTAATTCAACAAAGTGTTTGAATTAATATAACTAGACTTGACTCAGTTAACTGAGCCAACTAATTACAACTCAATATTACAACTCATCCTTATCTCTTTAACTGATGGATAAATTCCTCAATTAATGGAGAAACTATTGCATTTCCCCACATAGACTTCATGTTTTATTTTCCTTGACTAATTAACTCAAGATGAATTAATTAATTATTCTACCATTGCCTTGTGTTATATTCTTTCCATGACTAGCCCACATAGTTAACCGGGGGATTAGGAGAGGGGCAGAGCCCCCCCTTCATTGCACCGATTGCGTAGCGGGGGGAGTCACAGGGGGTTTGAGGGATGTAGGTAACCCCATTGTATGGGGTCCGGGGCAACGCCCTGAAAATTTTTGGTTTTGGACCCTATGTTAGGTTGGGCAGACCTACCTATGGTTTTGTGCATGATTTTCACACATGGTTTTGGACGCGATGGTTTTCGATCCATGGTATTGGATGCTTCGGCATGTATAAATATGTATTGTAACATTGAAAGGAACATAATGAAAAATCAAGCTGGTAGTCCCGGTTTTGGGATCTAGGGGAAAATCTCAATGTAATGTGTTTTATGTCTTATGCTCTCACATTGTTTATTTTCTATGTTTTAAAATTCGTATGCAGGTAATTTCTGTACGGGGTTAAAACCTACATTTGGTATCAAAGCTATTTTGGCTTCAAGGGGATGCCTTTGTTGCTGAGGAGTTTCGCTTGGGCCTGTGGTATACCCTGTTCAGTGGGAGATCTGTGGGATCGATTTTGGTAGTGAAAGAAGATGGCGAGCAGTGGAAAGATAGAGATTGAGAAATTTAATGGTCTGAGTTTTGAGCTATGGAAACTCAATATGGAGGATCTATTGGTGTATAAAGATTAGTGTATCGTGGTAGATCTGGGTACTAAACCAATGGGAGTGTTTGATGAAGAATGAAAGAATTTGGATCGGAAGGCAAAGAGCACAATACAATTGTGTGTCTTAGATTCAGTATTGTTGAATGTATCAGGGGAAACTACGGCAAAGGCCTTGTGGGACAAGTTAGGGACTTTGTACCAATCTAAGTCTCTGGTGAATAAACTGTTCCTACGAAAAAAGTTTTATAACTTGAGGATGAAAGATGGAGACTCGGTGACAGAGCATCTGAATGCGTTTAATATTGTGGTAAGTCAGTTATCGTCTGTTGATATCAAAATTTCATATGAAGATAAGTGCATTAGTTTGTTGTGTTCTCTACTAGATTTGTGGGATAGTCTAGTTATTACAATAGGTAGCAATGCAACCACCTTGTAGTTTGATGAAATAGTCTCATCCTTGCTGATGAAGGAGATGAGACAGAAAAATATGGAGAGCCAGAATGGTGATGCGTTGTCTGTACGAGAATTGTCCCATAACAGAAACAAAAAATAAGTCATCAAGTGGGAGATCTAAATCTATAGGGAGATCTAAATGTCCAGGAAAACCTATAAACATGGTGTGCTCGAAAGGCGGAAAGGAAGGGCACTACAAAAGGGACTGTAAATCTAAAGCTCCTGACAAAGGAAAGGGATATGATAATGCTCCTTCTACAGAGGTGAAAACCACCTCAAATGAAGGTGGGGATGTGTACTTTTCTTCTTCAAGTACACATGTAGATCATGAGGGATGGTTGATTAACTCAGGTGCATCCTTTCACTTCACTCCCCATAGAGAATGGTTCTGCGAGTATGAGAAATACGATGGTGGTGATGTCTTCTTAGGGGATGATAGGAAGGCTAGAATCGTTGGTCGCGAAAAAGTAAAGTTGAAGTTGCAAGGTGGAAGGGTTAGAAGACTTCCAAGTGTTCTACATATTCCTACATTGGTCAGAAATCTGATTTCTATAAGCAAGCTGGATGATGCAGGTGTAAAAACGGTGTTTGATAAGGATACCTGCAAGATGGTTTGGGGAGCACTGGTATTAATGTGGGGAGTTCGGATCAGAACTCTATACAAGCTGCAAGGTAGCACTATTATTGACGGGTGCAACAGTTCTGTGGTTCCTGAAAGTGGAGCAGGAAATCTAGTGGTCTTTGGAGAGAAGACCATGTTGTGGCTTCAAAGGCTTGGACATATTGGAGAGAAGGGCCTTCGAAACTTCATGGTAAAGGTATGGTAGAAGGTATGAGTAATAGCTCTTTAGATTTTGATTTCTGTGAAAATTGTGTATATGGGAAGTGGATTTGCTTGAGTCTCCCCTCTGGTGGTAAGAGGGTGAAACAGATATTAGAGCTTGTGCACAGTGATTGTTTGGACCTGTGAAAGTTCCATCACTAGGTAAGTTTATGTACTATGTATCATTTATAGATGACATCTCAAGGAATACATGGATATATTTCCTTAAGAATAATTTGAAGTCTTTGATAGGTTTAAAGAATTTAAGGCTCTGGTGGAAAACCAGACAGAGAAGAAGATAAAGGTGTTGAGGATAGATAATGGTGGAG
>APFE031210209.1:386028-399748 GCA_000404065.3 Pinus taeda | reverse complement strand
ATATTTGCACAAAAATGGGACTTGGGACCTAGTGGAGTTGTCGGATGGAAGGAAGCCCATTGGCAACAAATTATTGTTCAAGAAGAAGACAAATGCAGAAGGAAAGGTTGAGAAATACAAAGATCAGTTGGTAGCAAAAGGTTATTCCCAGGTACCGGGAATTGATTTTGGTGATATTTTTTCTCCCGTTGCCAAGGTAACTTCTATTGGATTACTTTTATCTATTGCTGCTGCTTTTGATTTTGAGGTAGAACAGATGGATGTGAAGACAACATTTCTTCATGGGGATCTGGAAGAGGAGATCTACATGAAGCACCCTAAAGGCTTTGCAGTGAAGGGTAAGAAAGAATTGGTATGCAAGTTAAAGAAGTCTCTGTATGGGTTAAAACAATCACCAAGGATGTGGTATCAGAAATTTGACACATTTATACGGGGACTTGGCTTCACCAGAAGCAGAGCAGATCACTGTGTGTATTTTAAATTAATTGGTGACCATGTTATTTATCTGGTCTTGTATGTGGATGATATGTTTCCAGTTGGAAATGACAAAGAAATTATCCAGGATTTGAAGACCCAATTGTCCTCCAAATTCAACATGAAATATCCTGGTGCTACAAACTATATTTTGGGCATGGAAATTAAAAGAAATCAAGCAAAGAGGAAGCTCTGGTTAAACTAGAGAAAGTATGTTGAGACAATATTGCAGAGGTTTAATATGCAAGATAGTAAACCAGTGAAGGTTCCTATTCCTGTAGGTGTAAAGTTATCTGTTGAATAGTCTCCCAAGACACAAGAAGAGGAAGAGGATATGTCTCGTGTTCCACATGCCAGTGCAGTCAGTAGCCTGATGTATACGATGGTTTGTACTAGACCAGACATTACACATGCAGTGGGAGTATTGAGCAGGTTTATGTCAAGACCGGGAAAGGAGCATTGGATAGAAATGAAGCGGGTTTTCAGGTATTTGCATGGCACTAGTGATTATGGTTTGTGCTACAAAGGAAGACCAAGTTTGGACAAAGTTTTGGATATCCGTGGCTTTGTTAACATGGATTGGGCTGGAGATCTGGATCAGAGAAGATCTATAAGTGGGTATGTGTTTAACCTATTTGGATGTGCAATCAGTTGGATGAGTAAGAAACAATCTGTAGTGGCACTATCAAATACAGAGGCAGAATACATGGCAGCCACTCATGCAAGCAAGGAAGCAATTTGGTTGCAGACATTGTGTTCAAGTATGGGGTTAATACAGGGAGCTATAAGGATAGACTGTGATAGCCAAAGTGCAATTTTCTTGGCAAAGAACCTTGCTTACCATTCAAATACAAAGCACATTGATGTTCAGTATCACTTTGTGAGGGATATGATAGAAGAAAAAAAGGTGTTGCTGGTAAAGGTGGACACTTTGAAGAATACTGCAGATGCATTGAAAAAATCTGTGAGCTTTGAGAAGTTCTCTTAGTGTATAGAAACAATGGGCATTGCACGACTGGATAAATGACTAAGCTCTCTTTTGGCCCCCTATGGAAAGAAACCAACAAGTGGGAGAATGTTGGGTTTTTCCACGACTAGCCCAAGTAGTTAACCGGGGGATTAGGAGGGGGGCAGAGCCCCCCCTTCGTTGCACAGATTGCGTAGTGGGGGGAGTCACAATGGGTTTGAGGGATGAAAGTAACCCCACTCTATGGGGTCCGGGGTAACGCCCTGGAAACTTTTGGTTTTGGACCCTATGTTAGGTTGGGTAGACCTACCTATGGTTTTGTGCATGATCTTCGCACATGGTTTTGGATGCAATAGTTTTCAATCCATGGTATTGGGTGCTTCGGCATGTATAAATATGTATTGTAACATTGAAAGGAACATAATGAAAAATCAAGCTGGTAGTCCCGGTTTTGAGATCCAGGGGAAAATCTCTGTGTAATGTGTTTTATGTGTTATGCTCTCGCATTGTTTATTTTCTGTGTTTTAGAATTTGTATCAGATAATTTATGTACAGGGTTAAAACCTACATTTACAAACAGCTGCTAAAATCAAATTCGAATTTTACTTCACTATTTTGGTTTAGGGGACCGACTAAAATAGGAAGGTATCCCGAAATGCTATTTATAGAATTCTATTTTTAGCACTTCCATTTTTCATTCCTTGTTGCTATGTTCAACACTGGTTGAACTGCTATTTATAGCAGTGCTAATTTTTAGCATTTCTTGTTGCTATTTTCAACAATAATCACAATGTTAATGCACTAGTGAACTCATCTGTCAGATGATATTCATTTGATCACATCCCAGAGTTCACCAATGGCTCGTACACAAATTCTATCAAGTTGGATGATCTACGCAGTTGTACTACTCCATTGAGTGTTAATCCGCTTAGCAATAGAGAGTGGCATGACATTGACCTTCAGGCTAGAATCAACCAATCAATTGTGGACATTGAAGTTGAATATTTTAAATGATAAAAAAAATGGTGGGAAGAGCAAGTTCACTTCCCCCATTCAAAGCGTGTTGAGCATGGATGCGAGTCTGTCGAGAGACTTGCTTAGTCCCTTGCTGGAAGAGGCAACACTGTCTATAGAGGTTTTCCCAATGCGTGCAAAAAAATATTCCACTGACCCGTGAGCTTGGTTAACTCATAAAGAGAGATGTTCACACGGGTATTTTTCATGTCTTCAACAATCTTGCAATCTAGAGCAGGAAGACTCACCGAGTTTTCAGGGGGTAGACAAGTGTTTGTGTTGTCCGGTGGGATTCTTTTGTCTTTGTTGCTCACGGACGTACTTTTAGCTATAGTTGTCTTCCCAGACATGCTTTTTGTTTTCTATGTTGAGATAACTGGTGGATCCACTTTTATGAGAAGATGGTGTCTTACCTTTTCTTTCAGTATCTCATAAACAATGGGGGGCCCTTCACTTCTCTAACTATATCAACTATTCTACTTTGCGATCGGATGGTAGCTCGAAGGCTCCTTCTCAGTGGTTGTCTTCTGGGTACCGTTAGCACATTGATACATGTTGATTCCATGCCCAACACTTGTATCTTCATTAGATGCAGTAGCTTCCTCTTCGTTTTCATTCTCTGGCTCAGCCTACTCACTAGCCATAAATTGGTCATTCAACTGTGTAACCAAGGCACTCATCCCTTGGTTCCATCCTTCACAAGTCCTCTCTGAAAGTCATTTGCCATGGAAATTGCAATAATGATCTGTCACGATTGCATTCATGTTAAACACAAGGTTAGAGCTCTACGTAGTTTTGGTCGGGTGACTGTTACTACTTGAAGATGAGTTCTTCTTCTGCAAAAATATGGGAGGCCTATTGTTCATGATTGTCTCACTTGTCCACTACTTGAGTTTGGAAACTTCGGTTGTCAAGGACTTGACAAGACAAGTAAGGTTTTTGATTTCACTTGCTTCCTTTTCCTTTGCCTTACTCACAGTAACTGGAGACCTCCTTCCCATGTCTTTGGAGTCCTTAGTTAGTTTGTCATCTACAATGACTCTAATAGCACGTATGCCTTTCTCCACATTGATTGCCTCTTGGAAGTTTTCCAAAAGTGTTGGTTTCATAGATCGCTTGAAAAACTGTGGAATGTTGGTCGGCAGTGCAGATGTGTAATAATCAACTATGATGGATTCATGAGGTTTGGTGTCTACAATGAACTTGTTCAAGATACGGCTAAACCTCTAGTTAAAATCTTTCATTTTTTCTTTCTGCCCCATCTTGAGACTACCCAAGTCTTTTAGCAACATGGCGAGGGTTTTGTCTTTAGCAAACTTCTTAAGGAAAATTCTCTTGAACACCCCCCAGTTCTAAATGGAGTTGACAGGAAGGTTGTGGTACCATATAGCTTCTCTGCCATCCAAGGTACATGGAAACAATCTACATGCAACATCATCATAGCGTACGTCGAGTGTCTGCAGATGTAGGTAGAACATTTCTATATGATCTTCTACCTTCACTGCTCTATCAGGGTAATACTTTGTTAAAAACTTCTCTGTGTGTCTTGGCATATTGTACAAGACACCTGGGAGTGCCAATGAGCCCTCTATCATCCATTCCCAATTTTGATCAGCCGTTTTGTCCTCTTATTCTTCCTCCTCCTCTTCTTCTAAATCTGATGGTTCAACATCTGATTTTGTTGGTTCATCTCCCTCTTTGCCTCCTCCACTTCCTTCCCCTTCGTTGCCTCCACCAGAACCTAAGCCCAAGAGTAATATGTTATCTCCTTCTCTATATAGGAAAATTGGAGGTTCCTCTTCATTTTCAACATCTTTTTCCAGCTCTTTGAGAGGCAACAATTACTTCTTCAAAATATGTGACTACCACTCCTATGGGTGTAGTCTTTTTCTTCCTCTGCGAAGAGGGAAGAGTGTGTACTCCTCGAATTAGTCCAACAGCTTTAACAAACTGACAAATAAAGGGACAAACAACACGAATGTGATGATATGAAATTTCTTGTTCAAGTCTAGGAGGTGAGGAGTAACCAACTTCTGTGTTACGCATGGGAAAGATGGAGTTCGTATTACTACCTTGACCAGATGATAGATAAGTGGGGTTGGTAGGACATTCGGCCATAAACTATTGGTGGCCCTCCTTCTAGCACTAGAACTGTTAACGGTGCTTGACCCGCCAACATTCAGGGGATCTCCCTAGTATGAAGTCCCAACTAGACCTCACACAATTTGGTGTAGGATTCCCATCCAATACGATGGCCTAGTTGCCATTATCTTAGAGATTTTCCTTAGCTCTTTTTGTTCACCACTGTTGGCCGGATAAATCGTTCTTGCGGACAAGACTGATCTCCCTAGTATCGAATGATATCTAGCAACAAAGAGCACAAGCAAATCTACTTTTCTCTAAACATGTTTCAATTCATAAATGAACACTAAGAGGTGTAACAGACCCTACCTCGGTCCAATGCTTGTTTGTAGCAGTTTTATCCCAACAGCTTCAAGAAGTTCCTTTTTAATAACCTGCATACACAAACAAACACACATCAAAGAATACCTGCGTATAATAAAACATGTTCATTATGAAGATCAAGGAGCCCATAAAATAAACTATTAGAGACAGTTCATTGAGAAAAACAAACTTGATTGTATTAACTTTATGAATAAAAGAACCTTACAACCTTTGCCTTGATGTTGCACAAGTTCTTTCTAGGGTCCAGCAGGAGTTTCCTCTACTTTGACAAGCCTCACTCATTTCCCAAATGACATGAAAGGTATGTGATCTCTCCTCTCACAAGCTCAAAAAGGAAGTCTAATTTCCAGCAGAATTTACCCTCAAGAATCTTCAGCTTTCAACCTCCCCTACAACTAGCCCAATGCATGAATTTATAGTGCAAATGGAGGGAGTTGCAGGTCCACCATTGAAGGGATAAGTTCCTCCTTCAATGGGATAAGCACCTCATATCATGGAGTTAGCTCCCTTAGTTATGGAATGGATGAACCAAGGTGGAGTGGACTTGCCAACACAATATTCCTTCTAGAAGTGTCTAGAAGTGACCCAAGATGAGTTTTTAAGAATTAACTCACGCCTTTTTAACTTTTACTACAGGGGTTCGCACCCATCACTTAACAGACAGAGCGGTCAGGTTCGTCGGGGACATGACCATCGGGTGCGGCACCGCAGGCAATGCTAGGAGAAAGTGCGGAACCAGGATTTAAGATATTTTTAAGGTCTTTCTCCCATTTTCAAGGCTTGACATGAAGAGCTGAGGCATAAGACTTGCAAAGGAGGTATATATGAGTGGTGATGGACTCACACAAACTGTAGAAAGTCATGGTGACAATTTTTGTGTAACACATTAGATTCAGAAGGCCAAATATAGTGAGGAAAGCCACTTTGCTAAGCTTTTTTGGGTCAACTGAGCAGTCAAAAGTCAAAAAACACCCAAAAAATCATGTTTTTGCCCTGTTTTGGAGGTTGGCATTGCGCTTTTGACTAGTCTTGGGATAATCCACTTTTGGAGGGTCAAAACTTGACCATTTTGGAAAATAAGGGTAGATATGGAAACTAGACAAGACAAGCCTTCCAATGAGCTATCCTACACTCAATTTGGACACTGGGACCCCTCTTCAAAAGTGGAGCTGAAGTTGGCATTGCGCTTAGGACATTGGTGCTACGCTTTTGACACAAATTTTCTGAGTTTCTTCATTTTGTAAATTTTCTTTGTTTTGACAGTTTCACCTTGACAAATCATGTTTTTACCAATGTAATTGGTGGATGTAAATGTAATAATGATGTTTTTATTGTTACATAAGGTAAATACATTAGATGAAAACTCTTTTTGTGATGTAACGAATCAGTTTCCAAAAAGTGAGGGATGAGTCACTTTGACCACCCTACACTTTAGCTATCATTTTAGTTTTTGGTGGAACTACTCCTACCCTCATGGATTCGACCCATGAGGTTGGGAGGAGTTTTTTTGAGGCCTATATCATGTACTTTTTCAGTCATTCTACAAGTTGGACTCCATTGGATGTTGTACTAGTGTTTCAGACTTTGACACGAAATATATTGGATGAGTTGCAGCTATTTTGGTGGTATTCCTATGGCATGGTATTTTTATATTGTTTTTTCTTCAGTTACATGTGTGTGAATGTTTTGTATCTTCCATTATCCATTTCACTTCTAAATATGTTTGATTTTCAAGGTGTGATAAGCAGAATTCATCTTCTATGTGCTGTTTTGGGAAAATCATCGTAATGTGTTTCATTTCTTTAGTTTAAAAAGAATTCATGATTTCCATGCTCTTTTTAGCACCTCATTAGTCTAAACCATCTCATCAATATACTACAAAGTGTTAAAGTACTTGGCTACCTTGCCCCATCAGATGTCTGCAATTCTAATTTTTTTTGCCATGACCTAGTTCACTCTGTGACCTAATTCTCTCGTCGAGTGGCTACCCCAATCAAATCAAATAAAAACCTCGAGCTACTATATCTAGCCTAAAACCCTAATCCATCTAGCCCTTTTGGGCTATGATCCTTTTGAGAGAGCCCTCTTCGACTTGTTAGGGCTAACTACCAATTCAAAAGATTGGATTGTGGTTACCTCAGCTGGACTCTTCCTCAGCCTTGGAGATCCTGAGGAGCGATAACATTAACTATAGTCAGTTTCTTTCCGATGAAATTCATAATCATTTTTCAAAGTTCAGTGCTGAAGGATCATTTAAGCATCAACCAATTTTTATTTACTTATTCTTATATCATTATTCAGAAAGATTCAACTTTCCTTTACAAAATTTGGATGCTCAAGGTGAACCTTAGTTACTGATCCATTGGACATCTTTAGTGAGAAAAGCCTCTTAAGAGGTTTCTTTCGGTGATTTTGTTAATCAATTCTTGTATATAGTAAATTTTTTGTTAAACAATGATGTAGTTCCCAAGGTTTCAACAAAGATCAAAAGAATTTTACATCTAAGTGAGCAAACTAAAGTTTGAGACTGGTATTTATACCAGAATTTCACTGAACTCGGGATTTATGGATGCGTGCTTCATCTTAGCCCATTACTTCTATTCCTCCACCTAATCAGCCACCCTCAGTATCACCACCATCATCACCATTTCATGATCATGTAGGGTCACCTAGCAAAGTTGAGGTCATCAGGCCTAAGAGCACAAATGTGAGCATATTGGCACATACTTATCAGAGAGGCCACAAGCAGGTGTTTGCCCCACAAATTGTGGGAGGGGCCTTGCCTTCTTCATCAACAAAGCAGGTACACAAAGGTAAAGAAAAGATGACAGAGGTAGAGATCCAGCAGCAGTAGGAGGACCTCCATGAGACAGAACAAGATTTTGACTCAGTTGACCTAGGTGAATATGATGACAGGGAGAGCACAAGCATTGTCATCAAAGAAAAATATGCACTCATCAGGGAGCTCCAGATCGACCTGCAAAGGGAAAAATGCATCATCTCATATTATGAGTAGGAAAATAAGCAGCTTGAGGCCAAACATGAGGTCATGGAGATTAAGCTCATCAAGGTAGAGAGGGAAGAAATGAAAGTCAAGGCATTGCTAGAAGAGGCCTATGATAGGTATGGTGAGCCCGAAGAAGAGAAAGAAACTAGAAAAAGACCTAGAACTAGAGGGCTGAAAAAAGTTGTACAAATAAAGAAGAAAAAGGAAGTTGAGCTTGTTAATGAGCTCACATTGAATGAAAAATTTGCCATCTTTGTCAATGAAAACTGGGAGCATTGGCTTGATAAGGTCAATCAACATATATAAAAACTCCTAAACAAAGATAACCAACAAAATGAAATTCAAAAGAAGATGGAAAAACACTATCCCAACAGAGAAAGGATTGTCAAGGCAAAACTCAAAGATGCAAAGGAGAAAATTGAAGCCCTAACCAAGCAAAAGGAGGAAGGTAAACTTGAAATCCTTTTTGAGGCATCACTCATGGCCTACCACACATCATCTGCATTCCTCAGGCTAAATTTTGGAAAATTTTGAAGTTTTGTGCATTTTTGGCAATTTGTGCACGAGTCACACTGCCAAAAGCGCTGCACTTTTCCTAGGGACCTCCAAATGCAAAATGGCCACAACCATTGGATTCAGAAGGCCAAATAAAGCCAGGAAAACTACTTTGCTAAGTTTTTTGGGTCAATTGGACAATCAAAAGGTCATAAAACACCCAAAAAATCATGTTTCTGCCGTGTTTTGGAGGCTAGCACTGCGCTTTTGACCAGTCTTAGGATAATCCACTTTTGGAGGGTCAAAACTTGAACCTTTTGGAAAATAAGGGTAGATATGGAAACTAGAAAGGAAATTCTTTCCAATGAGTTATCATGTACTCAATTTGGACACCCGGACCTCCCTCAAAAGTGGAGCTGAATTTGGCGCTGCGCTTAGGACACTCGCTCTGCACTTTTGACACAAATTTTCTGAGTTTCTTCATTTTGTAAATTTTCTCAGTTTGACAGTTTCACCTTGACAAATCATGTTTTTACCAATGTAATTGGTGGATGTAAATGTAATAATGATGTTTTTACTGTTACCTAGGGTAAATACATAAGGTGAAAACTCTTTTTGTGATGTAATGAATCAGTTTCCAAAAAGTGAGGGATGAGTCACTTTGACCACCCTACACTCCAGCTATCAGTTTAGTTTTTGGTGGAACTGCTCCTACTCTCATGGATTCGACCCCTGAGGCTCGGAGGAGTTTTTTGAGGCCTATATCATGTATTTTTTCAGTCATTCTATAGGTTGGACTCCATTGGATGTTGTATTAGTGTTTCAGACTTTGGCATGGAATATATTGGAAGAGTTGTAACTATTTTGGTGGGAATCCTATGGCATGGTATTTTGATATTGTTTCTTCTTCATTTACATGTGTGTGAATGTTTTGTATTTTCCATGATCCATTTCACTTCTAAATATGTTTGATTTTCAAGGTGTGATAAGCAGAATTCATCTTCTATGCTTTGTTTTGGGAAAATCATCATAATGTGTTTCATTTTTTCAGTTTAAAAAGAATTCATGATTTCAATGTTCTTTTTAGCACCTCATCAGTCTAAACCATTTCATCAATATACTACAAAGTGTTAAAGTACTTGGCTACCTTGCCCCATCAGATGTCTACAATTCTGATTTTTTTGCCCTGAACTAGTTCACTCTCTGACCTAATTCACTCATCCAGTGACTACCCAAATCAAATCAAATCAAAACCCCAAGCTATTATATCTAGCCTAAAACCCTAATCCATCCAACCCTTTTGGGCTATGATCCTTTGGAGAGAGCCCTCTCTGGCTTGGTAGGGCTAGCTACCAAGTCAAAAGATTGGTTTGTGGTTACCTCAGATGGACTCTTCCTCAGCGTTGGAGATCTGGAGGAGCGATAACATTAACTATAGTCAGTTTCTTTCCGATGAAATTCATAATCAATTTTCAAAGTTCAGTGCTGAAGGATAATTTAAGCATCAACCAATTTTGATTTACTTATTCTTATATCATTAGTCAGAAAGATTCAACAAGGTGAACCTCAGTTAGTGATCCATTGGACATATTTAGTGAGAAAAGCCTCTTAAGAGTTTTCTTTCAATGATTTTGTTAATCAATTCTTGTATATAGCAACTTTTTTGTTAAATGATGACATAGTTCCCATGGTTTCAACAGAGATCAAAAGAAATTTACATCTGAGTGAGCAGACTAAAGTTGGATACTGGTATTTATACTAGAATTTCACTGAACTCAGGATTTATGGATGCGCTCTTCAACCATATAAATTACCAATGTTCCTCCAAATGAGGATTTTTCCACTTGATTACATTAGACAAATGATGAACATGTATGAGGTTTATTTTGTTTCTAGAAAACAAAAAGCTCAGTTTAAATTGAAAGCACATGTTGGTCCATTCATAGTCAACACTAGAGCCGTAGAAAAGTAAGTTAATGACTTATTAAGCCACATGAAGTTTAAATTGAGTTTTAATTGGTCATATGATCCATTAAGAGTAATCTTATGACGAAGAGTTGCTCATAAATATGCACCTTATGTGCATATGGAAAAACTTGAAGCTGAGCAATATGTAAACAAGGAAGAATGGGCAAAGAATACATTACAGGAGGTTGAGGAGCCAATTTCCAGTCAAACAACATTGGAAACTCCAAGAATGACAGAAAAAAGAGCTAAAGAGACCAAGATAAAGTGTATCTTCAGTAGGGTCAGAGTTACAGAAAGCAACATTTAAAGTATTCAAAAGGAGGAAATTATAAATTTGGATGAAGAATCTTTAGAAGCTCAAACGTTAAAATAGCTTACTACAGTTGTAATATCAACACAGTCTCCTTTTTCATTACAACAAACTTGAGAAACTACATTGGATTATCCTTATTCTCCTTCTTCTTCAAAACAACAAAGTATTTTTGCAAGATTCTTAGATATGATGAAGAAAAATGAGGCACTAAATACTTCCACATATGCAGAGTTATGGAGACAATCTTCCACAACTTAGACTATATTACTTGCTGCCCTAGACAGTGAAAAAGGATAGTTCCAAATAGCATTGTTGGAACCAAAGGTCCCATTGCCTAAAAGTGTTGAAGATTACAAAACTTCTGTGTTTTCATTTGACACCAATAAAATACATTATATTGATCAAATTGGCCTTCACAAGCAAGTAGGAGAAATGATATATTCATCCTTGACAAGTTCTTCCATGGAAACTTCTAAGATACATGCTTCTTTGAATAACATTCATTCCCAATTAAAATTAGAAAATATGTCTTCCCTAGCAAAAGATAATAAAATCAAAGGGCTTGAACATTTGGTTATAAAATTAGGATTAGATACTAATGATATAAAGGGAACTGAGGTTATAATCAAAAGCAAAAATGCAGATATACAGGTTGCACTAAGGAAATAGCTGAGATTACCAACTACCAAACATCCTCAAGCACAAGAAGTAGGTTAATAGGAGAAAGAAAGAAAAATGCTTAGAATGATTGTAGAACTGAACATACAAATTCAAAAAATGGAAGCAGAGATGGAAAAATTGATCAAGGAAAGAGAACTCCAAATCAACACTAGAGTAGGAGCATCTGGAGCAGCAATGTCTACAATAGAAACAGAGCCTACCAGTCATAATCAAGTAGACCAATTATCAAAAGCTATGGGAGACCTATCATTAAAATATATAGAAATTGAAAAACTCAGAGTTCAACTGGAGAAAACAAAAGATAATAAAATAAAGGTTGATAATTCATATTTGGCCGAAATGCATAAAAATTCCAGATTAACCAGGCAATTAGAGAAATATGAGAATGAGTCATTGATTGCACAGACATTAGCCAAGGCAAAGGAGAAGATATGGATCGATATAAATTCAACCATGATTGAAATTTGGACATCTATTCAAATCATTTTTGAACAGGAAGAGTTATTGCAAATATCAAAAGCAATCATCACAGGAATCAAAGAAGATTTGGAGCACGTGCCTGAAGAAGCTAATACAATAATTAAAGTTCTCAATTCTAAAACAAAAGAAGAATTGGAAGAATTTGGAATTGAGGACAGAATTGATACTATCCTAGAGGTAAGAAGAGTTTTGACAAAAAAAAATTTGATGTTACAGTTAGAGAACAAGAGTCAAAACTTAGAAGCACAAATTAAAAAGTTTCACAAAAAGATTTAATATTCTACATCAAAAAGGACTTCCAACGCTACGACATTCTACTGGCCAATTGATTCCAATAGAATATTATCAGCATAAATTGCACGAGATAGCAGCAGACATAACCAAATTTGCCAAAGTCAAAGGGATAATCAATGGTAAAGCATTCCTTGAAGGCCTAGAGTATGGTCTTTTCATTCAACATGGAATTAATCAATTGTTCATCACTAGGCCAACTTTTGAAAAATACAAAAAAGTCTGTGAGGCATATAGGAATGTAAAAGAAAAATATCCCAGATGATAAAATATGGGATAAGTTTCTTGACCTCATTGAGTAAAACAAAATGCAAGGAATTCAGTGACCAGTCATAAGGAAAGAAGGAGCATAAAGCAGAAAAGGAACAAAAAGCATAAAATTCAGTTAAAGGCAGCAGTCATCAAATAACAATCTTAAATTTTGTGCTGATTACCCAAATCAATTGTGAAAAGCTATTTTGATATTCTATTTTTGTAATATCCAAGTCAGTTATGGATGATTAAATATTTTGTAATAAATTTTTATTAGACTTAAATATTTTTGAATTACACTCTATAAGTGCTTTGTAACTTGAGGAAGACAGGGTTCAACCCTTGTGATAACCCTAAGATGCTATTGTAATATTTTCTAAAGATAGTCATAGGATTCTCGCTTCGTTCATAACAACTTTTGTATACATGTGAGTTGTTCTAGTTTATTCATTTATGTTTTTTCGCATATGTTCAAAGTAACATATGAGTTAGGGTAAGGCTAGATTGAGTATCAATCTCCTTGAAAGTCCACTGCAAAGTTATAATCATTAAAGAGATTAATTAATTAAACAATTTTCTTAAGTTAGTTCTTCTTCATCTTTTAATCGTTGCCTTCTGTCATCTTTTGAATATATATATTGTTTGGATGTAGATTTATTCTACATGCATCAATTGTATTTAATTGATTGAATATTCAATTTGAATATTTTAATTAATTAATACCTTCACTTTTCCACTCTCAAAATCAATTAAAAGCTTTATATTGTTATGATTGAAGAATCAACCCTTGAGATTTTTTAGAAATATTTGGATTTACAAGTGTTAAATATTTAATGCATTAGTCATCCAACTCAATTAAAACCCTTACTTAGATGCTTTGACACAGTTCCCTAGCCGAGAATTGTCTACAAAGATAAAACAAGTTCTTTGATATTAATGAAATGAAGATTTATTTCTGCTGCATCTTTGTGTTTATGTTTATGTATGTATTATGTTGCTTTCGTGTATAAGCCTAGATCACTGGTATGAGAGCGATTTGTGCTCTCTTTCTTTTTGTTTACATGTCCCCAATAAGGCTGGGGTATAAGGAGTTACGGCTCAAACTGGTTGAACCTTTGCGAGACCAGCCTCCTAAACCCCAATGACCTCCCATGGTTGAAGAAAATAAAGATGAGTGAGCAGAAGATCCTTTCAAAATATTTCTCAAAGAAGCCCTCGAGCAACAAAGGAACGTGATGATGGATAAATTTTCCGAGATCCTTTGGCGGATGCCCACAGGCGACGCATCGAAAATAAATTGAACATATATTGT
>APFE031210209.1:310731-369139 GCA_000404065.3 Pinus taeda | reverse complement strand
TTACCAAAACAGAGTATTACATAAGCCAAATATCAAAATTTATTCATAAATTTTCCAACCCTTTGTACATTGCTCTTTCTCTTATTTATAGAGCTCTTCTACCTGATTGAGATTCCTCCTCAAGCATGAGGGGAATTCGAAATCTACTTCTATTGACACCTATTCAACTTTTAACTGCCTATTAAATGTAACAAACTTCAACTAGACTTTTCAGAGATCTAAATCAAGTAGGATTCTAACATCATGTTATGCTAATAATAGCCTTGGTTACAATGGTTCTCGTTCCTTGACATTTGGTCCCCTTTTCAGTTTGGCTGTGATGGATGTTTAAGGCTCCATGCTGGTCTTCCATGCCACATCTTCTCCATTGTCCTGAAATATAGGAAACTACCCTTGCTCATCGGTCCTTATAATTTTCGAATCCACAGAAGTAGGTCCTTCATCTTTGGTTTTCCAAAATGTGACAGATAGCCACGTCCTTGATGTGCTGTCCACCTCCTTTAAAAGAAAAAACTCCTCAAAGCTGTCTTGACATAATTTAAACCGTGATAAAGATGCTCACTTAATGACAAAAATTTAAAGTTGGATCCAAATCCATATTTCTCCACCTGTCTTAACCTCGTTGATTACTGTAGCTTCAGATGATGCCTTGTATATATTCACCCTTCAAAATTTCCCGCTTATGTTTCAAAACTGGTTGATTAATATTGGATATTTAGCTTCAGCAGTTTCGTAGCGCGCTACGAAACTGCTGAGCTCTGGTCATCACTTTCAGCAGTTTTGTACCGCACTACGAAACTGCTGAGTTATTTCAAAAATCACAGTTTCAACCCAGAACTTTGCTATTTGAGCACTTTGCTGGTTAAAGCATTCTTGCAATTGTCTCAAGACCTTCAAAAATTGAATGGGAATGTTTGGAAAAATTATACCAAGCAAAATTTATCAAAACTTTGAAATAACTCCCTACTTGAAGTGGGTCCTCTTTATGGAGATCCTTTCTGCTGGTCCAATTGGGTCTTTAAGTCTTCAACTTGTTTTCTCAGTACTTTGATCCTAGACCTGAGGTTTATATTGACATTTCTGATGAATTGAGCTTCTTTTATTGCAGGAGTAATCTAGCTACGGAATTGAACATTAAAGTCAACCACTTCAGGGATTTTAAAAGTTTGATCTTCCCATCGAGCCTACATTTGATTAAAATAAGCCTCCTTAGCTGCAAATTTCCTAGCAACTTTCTTTAGTCTGGCAATCTCAAAATTGGCAGCTTCCAATTTCTTTTTCAAATTTCCCACACTACCTTCTTCTTGAGTGGCAACTGTCTTGCCCTTATCCTTACTTGAATGAAGTTGTATCTCCTCCCTTGTTTCATCTTCTCTTGGTGACACCTCCTGTACCTGTTGGAATTTCCTTGTTATGGGTCTCCTGGGTTTGAAAACAAATTGCTCAGGTTGATCATCAAACTTAAGTTTCTTTGAAGCTTTGACCTTCTTAGCCTTCTCTTTTCTTGACTGTATCAAATTAGCTTGAACTAGTGGGGACTCCTCAATATCAATTGCTTGCAATAAATCATTTAAATCTCCTTTTGAAATAGGGCTTTCTTCAATAGCCACTGACTTACCCTTTTGCTTTGCTACCTGGCTTCTCGTTCTTCTTGTTTGAACTCCTTCGCTTGTGCTTGGCTCATGTGTAGTTTCCTTATCCTGAATTTTCTCTTTAAGGGACTGCTGGGGTGTATCCTGAATAATCAGTGGCTTGGTGGATTGCTTTACTTGCTTTCTTTCCTTTAACTTTGAAAACCTCTTGGCTCTTTTTTTTTCTTGAGGACCTGTTGTTGAAATATCTTTTGCAGCTAGAGGGCTGAGACTGGTCTTGCTCTTGAAACCAGTCATGAATATGAATGTATCCCAATCTCTGCCTACCATTTTAAGTTCATGCAAGATAAGTAACTTAATCAGGCCATGGTGAAACAAAGAAGTTTCACAAGCCTCTTTTCTCAATTGTACCTTGTCACACATTTTACTCAAACTGCGGAATAAATAAAAAGGCAGATCAATAGATGCCTTCCCTGTAAAATGCAATAAAAGTTTGAAATGGTACGAATACACCTTGTTATATCTTCCTTCACTGGTCAGGTATTTCTGAATACAGGTGAGAAAATGTGCATAGGACTCTTTGACATAGCTCCTAGGAACAGACTTGCTCAAATCCGAGTTAACGAATTCCTTCTTTAAAAACTCTTTGCATGGGTTCATGTCAAATTTGAAATTCTTGAACCAATTTTCTTGTCCTCTAGGAATTTCTGTGACTGTGGATATCATGTCTGGTGAAACCTGCAATTCCATCATCCCAACCTTTGAATTTAATCCTGTAAAATTCAATGCAAATTCTTTAGTCACTTGTGCATGACCCCCTTGTAGCTTCTTATAGAAGTTCCAACATCCAGCTTGTTTAAATGCCTTCTCCACATCTCTGTTCTTCAATGTTATATCCAAACCTTCAGGCTCATTTCTCAGACATTTGCCTGATCTGTGTTCTTTCTTTTCTACTGCTCCCTCCATGAAATTTCAATGACCTGTAAGCAGGGAATGCTAGCGTTGTTCAAACTGTAAACTCTGCCTCGCCTGATTTGCTGCCTCGCTTGATTGGCTGCCTCGCTTGATGACAATGTTTTTTTCAATTTGAAATCTTGCTGATTATAGTTTTTTAAATTTGCAATCTTGCAGATTTGTTACTCATGCAAGGCTTACAATCATCATTAAAACTTGTGCATAGGTGGCTTTTCCTTGGAACTTGTATTCCGTGTATATCAATGAATCTAATGGTTGTGATAATGGAGATGGGTGGTGGGACATGATATGTGGAGTACATGAACTGACAAAGAATGACGCATCCATAGATTTACTTAACGGATTTGACATTTGGGGAAAGATTCGCTGCAGAATGCATGAATCTCTGATTTCGCAACGCGGTCAGTTTAAATTTTGAATGATGCGCTACGAAATTACCTAATAAGGTATCGCGCTGCGAAAACACCTAATGGGCTTTTGAGCTGCAAAACTGCTAAATAGATTAAATGCGCTGCGAAAACACTTTAGAAAGGTTACATGCACTACGCAATTACCTAAAAGGCTTTGTGGTAGATAACAAAGTAACACATGACTATGAGATGGGTGGTGAATGAGGGTGACCAGTGGTAGATAAGAATGCATACTTGACTCGTGACCTCCTAAGACTCAGACTCTAAGGAAAAAAATGAAATCAACTTAGACTAACACTGACCTTTGTCATCAAGTAAGGATGAGAAATTTTGGCATTAGATTTCTTAAGTGATAACAGTACCACTAGGAATCTACGCAGTTTCTCGGAGGGAGAAAAAGTGGGGCAACAAAGGCACTAGCAAGAAATTATGCGTAGTTTTCTAGAGCAAGGCATGATCAGGTTGTGAGGAGTTGCTAGTCACAACTACGCAATTTTGAGGGACAGTGCAGGATAGGCAGTAGGGGCCTTCCCATCATGACTTTGCAGTTTCCGAAAACAGTGCGAAGTGGGGTAGTAACATGTGTACGACTCAGGACTGCACAATTTTAGGAGCAGAGTAGAGCAGCCTCCCAGGTACGCCTATGCAGTTTTTGGGAATAGTGTAAAGCTAGGCAAAAAAGGCCTAACTTAGCATGACTGCGCAGTTTCTGCAACTAGTGCAGGGCAGGCAGCTAGGCATGTCTACACAATTTTGGAGAGCAGTGCAGCCTTGGGTCATAGTGCAATACAAATTTCTGATAGACCAGAAGGAGGCTTGATAACAGATCTTGTGAGAATTTCATATTGGATCGGGCTTGGAAAAAACTTAATATTTGCAGTTCTAGGAGAAAAACAACCTGCTCACTTCCAGGATTGCACAGTGCAACTACCCCAGAGGATAGCCTTAGGCACTGCGCACTTCTGGGCAGTAGAGCAGGGTCACTAAGAGCTGATAGTACGCAATGCATCTCAGTCAGGGTTCAGTTGAAGGGGTTTGTCTGGTCGACAGATTTTCAGGAAAAATGGCTAAGTGTGAGAGCAAGTGAACTTGTGTAGACGTGACAATGTGATCATACACTTAGCATGACTCGATGATAGGACACCATAAACCAACAAGACAAACATGTGCTCAGTGAGATTGTCTTAATGTTAAGAGTGACAAGTGTGACACTTGAGATATACCTTTGAATGAATGTGACGACACTTGCGTGACAGTGCTTACAAATTTGTGTGTGAGTATGAACGATGTTCGCAGAGCGAAGACAACTCATGCACACAAATACCAACCTTCAAAATCGCTAGAGTAAGATCGCAAGCATGACAAAACAATCAACATGCCAAAAGACAACCATTGGTCAAACAAGCAAAAGGGTGTCAAGACTCTACAAGATCTCATGGAATGAGCTCAAGTGTTTGCAACCATCAGTGAAAAAACGAAGGAAGGCTCCAAAATTTGGATGCAGGCCAAATTTTGGAGGGTGTTACAGCCACTACAATAATGTCAAAAGATTCTTTTTTGGGTGGGGCATTGAGTTTAAAATCCCATTGAAATTTCTCAACTTTTATTGAAAATGATAAACTCCACATTAAAACTCTTAAATCACATGGTGAATGTTCCTTAACCAACAATTTACATGGGAAAATTCCAACTTCAACCATAAAGGCTCATTGAATGGAGAGCCACAATTAGACCTTCCTCCATTGAAAGTGACAAACCCTTTGGCTATGGCTTAGCAATCATAATACATATTTATGAATTAAATGAAATGCAACTTATTAAGTGTTCAAATATAGGATGTAACTAAACTAACAACTAATCTAATACCATTCTAATCTTAACTATAATTTTTTTAAGAACATATCAAGGTAAAGAAACATGACAATACAAACAACATGGAGAATAATCCATTAACTACGACTTGCACAAACCCTTACTTCACTTTAATTTGTTATCACCACGTAAGATAGGTAATCCAAAAATTACAAGCATGATGATACTCTACAAATACAATCCATATAGGAAAAACAAAAGTATTCATCACAATATTGCAAGATTTTGTTTTCAAGTGTATAAAGATATATTGAGTAATAAATGATTGATAATGAATTGATTGTGTAGCAGTGAGGCTTGTGAGGGTATGCTTACATTTATTGATTGGTCACAAGGTGAATGGTGTGTGTATTTTGGCTTTTCATTTGTCTAGTTATTTATTTTTTTTCCATGATAAATGTCTTTATATTTCATATGAGGGATATACATGTTTTCGTTTTTAAGGGACAACTCAGCAACAAGGCTCAAAGCCATTACAACAAAATCATCATGTCACTTACGCAAACTGAACCTGGGTGGGGAGGATAACAATCATTCCTCCCAGCCACCTGAGATAAATCCAATTGAATATTATTTATCATCATAATCATCATCATTATTTCATGTATATTTATGTTTATTGAATTCCCACCACATTAGAGAAATATTTTTTCTCAAAACATAATAAATAAGATTCTCTATAATTGAGTATGTTTCCCCAGTGGCATCATCTTTGTCTTTGTCTAGCTTTAAGGGATTTCACTTTGCTATTTATTTGACCATTGGAAAAATGTTTTGTAGCCCCATACATAATATTCTGAAGTATTTTTACGTATTTGTTGAATCTAAAACTTGATGATCCTTTCTAATGTTATCCTCCACAATGTCCTAGGCTGAGAGGAGATCAACAGAGGTAACCACAAACCAAGCTTTCAGTTCAGTAGCTAGCCCTTACAAAACAGAGAGGGCTCTCTCTATGATCACAAACAATGAATTGATGGGAAAGGAATGGATTTTAGGCCAAGTATGCTAGGCTCAAATAGGGTTTTGAAAGTTTTTAGGGTTTTGATATTGGATAATAGAGAAAAACCATGTAGGAAAGGATCAAAGGGTTACAGTAGAAAAGATATGGAGGAGCAAGGTAGCAATAATTTTGTGATGGATTTAGGGTTTGTCAGTGTAGTGTAGTGTTTAGAAGAAACAAAGTGTATTAATGAGCATGTGCACCATGAATTCATTAACCAAGAAGGAAAATAACACACAATGATATTCCCATCAAAACAAAGATTTATGCAAAAAAATTTGCTTCTTAACCTTAAGGAAAACCACTGAAGAATTGATGAATGGAAAGAGAAGATGAATATCTTCCATATAAAGATATAACAGAGAAAAAACATCATAAAATTACTGCACATGAATTCCTAGATAATAACTCTAAACTGTATCCTTTGATTTCCAGAAAATGTCCAAGTACAAGCTACAATAGTTCTCTCCTATAATGTCCAACCTGTTCTATGACTGGGGAAATGATGCATATAGACAAAAACAACACCTCCCTACTCTCAAAGATCGAATCCATGAGTCTAGGAACTGCTACATGAGGTGTTTCAACCAAAACCATAAAGACCAGGGAGGTTAAAACAACTCCTCCATTTAAACTTTGACTCAAACTACTCTCATTAATGAAGCCTAAATTTACATTAAAAACATTTTAACGAGCCTTTACCCATAATTACATGACAGTAACATCAAAATCAAATAATTACATCATCAAAAGTCGAATCCACCTGATAAAACTAAAGAAAATTTGTCACAAGCAAAAACACAGCGAGTCGAGAGAAAACGCCACAAATTTGGGAGAACTAGTTTTTGAAGGCCTTCCTAAAGTCCAATTTCTGATCTTGATGGCTCTTTGGAAAGTTGAGGATGTATGGTACAATATGGACTCTTCAGGAGCTGAAAAAGGCCACTTCTATCCCCTCAAAATTGCATTCTCCCACAAGTACTCTAGAAAGCACAATGTGGCCTTCAGCTAGGTGGCAAAAAGGTGGTTTTTAGGTGGTGTTTGGACTTTTTCACATGTCAAATCTTGTTAAAAGTATATTCCCTTCAAGTAAAAAATGATGTATGAACCATGCCAAATCCAAATATGTAAGAAAAAATTGAATTGGAGCTCTCCAACAAAAGCGCAGCATGGAGCACGCTGCGTTTTTTTCTCCATGACTGTGTCAAAATGTGCAAAACGTTCTAGGTTTTTTTTACAAAAATAGGGCTCAAAGATGGAGCCATATATCTCTAACCATAAGGTTTTTTGGAGAACTGATAGAGGTTTTTGTTCTCTAGTATGTTAGGAAGAAAAATACCTTCCTGTTTGCAAAACTAGTTTCCCATTTGTTCATAATCTAAGTTTTAAGTTGGTCACTTAAAATTGGAAAAGCGCAACGTGCGCACAGCAAAAACGCAGTGAATAGTTTGGAGAGTTATTTTAGGGCCTTCCCCTAATCCAAATTCATATATTGATAGCTCATTGGAAATATGTGGGTGTCTAGTTATCATTTGACTCATCCAAAAAATCATTTGGACACTCCATGACAAAGAAAATGAATTTTCCCAAGACTACTCCCATGAGTGTAGCAATTCTCCTATAGCAGTTGTATTTTGGGAATTTCTCCCAAATAATAACACCTGTGCATAAAATTAAGGATTTTTTTGTCCCTTTGTCTGTTATTGACAAAAATCTCTTTCACTTTTGTAAAATTCATTTCCATTTGGTCAGAACAATACTTTGAAGCAAAATTGTCCCTATGTGCAACAAATGATTTGTCTCTTGGAATGATTTCTTGAGAAATTGTGAATAGATTATCTCTTGTGTTGAATTTGGCTCATATGTACTGATATGACCTCCTTTTTGCCTCTTTTTCTCAATGGTCTTTGAATCCATAGCTAACCCTAGCTCAATGGAAGGGGAAATTAGGGTTTAGTGTAGGGAAAAACAAGGGATTTTGGCAGTTTTTGAAAATGAGTGAAATGAACGGATTAGGGGGTCTCTAAATTCTTGGGAAATTTTTGTGAGATAGGGAAGGATGTCAGGGAGTAGGGGAAAGTGGAATTTCAGGGAGAGGATAAGGGGAAGAGAGAAAAACAATCCTAGCTTAGGAATGTAGGGTATAGGCTAGGGTTTTGGGGAAAAGGGAGTAGATAAGGGATAGGGGTGTGGAAATGTGTCTATGGGGATATATGAAAGGTGGGGGAGGGTAATTGAGCTTAGTTTTGAGGGTTTTTCTCAATAATTCCACCAAAGAGGTTATGAAACCAAGCAAACCCTAGGAGAGGGAAATCTTTTCTTTCCAAGCATGAACTGAAGTGAAACAAGGTATAAGATGACCCACTTACTTGCCAATGATAGTTTGGAACCTGAAATGATGATTTGGTTTTCCTAGGAAACGCACAACTCTTTCTTTTGAATGTGGAATGAGCAAATGAACTTGTGTTTTGGTCTTTTATAGCTTGTGGAAATCAAATTCTTTATAATGGTAGGGTGGTCCACCATGTGTTTTCACTTTTTCTCTGAAAACTATGTATCTTTGGAACATGTGAATGTAACTTTAGATAATTTGAACTTATTACATCATATTTTGAAATAAATTACACTTTGAAACAAAACCTTTGAGCAAATCCCTATCACTACTCCTTCATTTACCTGTTTTATGAATGACATGAAAATTTTGATGACTCTAACCGTAATGACCTAATGTTGAAATTGAGTTGAATGAAGACCATGATGATATGACTGAGATGATGATGCTGACCTTTCAGTGATGGCACATTCAACTAAGTGATGGCAGTGACCAGAATATGAAAAATTTGAAGGAGCAGCAATAGACCTAGACACACTAGCTAGTGACCAAATTTTATTCTGAAAACCTAATGAAATGATTAAACTTTGACTTTGAGACACCTAGCAAAACCTTGTAAGAGCATATTTGATCATTGGTGACAGGTAGAACTGACTGACACTAACACATAATACACCTCCCTTGTTTCCATTGTTCTATATTTGACTATGTTTCTTTCCCTTTTGATTAGACCTTTTGGTCTTATCAACCTTCCCAAGATGAGATGGAAATATTTTGTAGTTAGTTTTGGTATTTTTTTCTTTTTGATTAATAATTTTTTTTTCATTCTTATTTTGTTTCGTGCATGATATTGAAACTAATGATAACATTGACATTATTTCAATGTCACTTTTAAATGTTTTGAGTATTATCTTATTGAGATAACTTGTTTTATCTTGATTTTATAGTGTGATTTGTTATTGATGAGTTCAATTTTACTAACCTATTTTCATAAATTACAGATTTTATCATTAACGCATCTTATCTTTTAATTTAATTAATCAATCCATTCTCTATTTTCATTAATTATACTTCAATTTTTTCCTTATTAGCGATACTTTTTAATAAGTCTTACCATTACTGTTCAGAATGTTAATTAACTTTGTCAATTATATTAACATTTCCTATGAATCTATCATTTTTCTCCTAATTCCTTTTGCAAATTCTCAATCATAGATAAGTTTCATGTAGTTAAGTTCATCATCTTTATAATGATTAGAATTTTCTTTTGATTTGTAATTATTTCCATTTCTTAATATCCATACAAAATCATTTTTCAAATTTTACTTTATACCCTATAAATAGATAATTTGGAATTTACCCTTTGACAAAATTGAATTTATAACCAAATATGACGTTACTATATAAATTACAAAGTAAAAATTGAAGTATATGACTATTCGTGAATGAAAAAGGCATATGATAGGAATTAAAGAAATGTGGCAAGTTGTCGTACAACTTGCGACAACGTAAATGTTTGACAAAAAGTGGCAATTTGATATAGTAGTGTATGGGTTGGCATGGATGGTAGGATAATAAGACATGGGATATTAGGTTGGTGGTTGTGGTGGTTGTGAGTGTGATGAGATAATAAGAAAAATAATATGGAGTGTGAGTGGGTGTGAATGTGATAGGATAGTAGTATCACACAATAATATCGAAGACATTGATATTAGAATTTGGAATTTATTCACAAAATTGAATTGATAACCAAATACGGCCTCGCTACATAAATTACGAAGTAAAAATTAAAGGATATGACTCTCGGTGAATGAAAAAGGAATATAATGGAAAAAAGGAATGGTGGCTAAGTGTACAACTTGCGACAATGTACACGTTTGAAAAAATGTGGCAATTTAGAAAGGAAAACGATGCTTGGTATGAAACAATAGTTTTTTGGTTGTGAGTGCGATAGGAACAACAATATGGAACAATAATTTCACACAACAATATGGAACAACCTTAGAAAATTATATGGAAGACTTTGTTGTGGAAGCTATAAAGAACATCACCTTTTAAGGATTTAATTAACAAGTTGGCCATGAGTTTGGCTCCAATATTAAATGGGATAAACAAAAATCTATTAATTACAATTTAGTAAGAATATTTTTCCAAGTATATAAAGATATATGGAGGAATAGATGATTGATGGTGAATTGATGATGTTATAATGAGTTTTGTGAGATTACATTTATATGCATTTATTGGTTATAAGTAGAATGTGTGTATTGTCCAACTTTTTATTAGCTTAATTATATGTATCTATAAAGGACAAAGGAGTGTTTGGTTTTGAAGCCACATAATTTTAAGTGGTATGTCCATAGAGCATGTTAATAAAACATTCGGTAAATGCATGTAATTCCTTAGTGAATGTTGTGTCACTGGGATTTAGGAGTATAGTTAAGATTTTTTATGGATGAGAAATTTGGGAAACAATTCTCAATGGGCATGAATAAGCCTCAGTTTAAGATTTATTAAGTATAATACACACTGACCAAATTGTTGCAATTAGAGGTGGTGTGCAACCTAGATTTTGGAGATTAGGAAGATAGTCTAGATTGTCACAAGAAGGAACCCTTATATTATTCCATATAGAGATAATATTGAAGAACCTCCACCATATAATGATAACATACATGTATTAGTGAGCAAAGAGTGCAAGTTTCATCTCCATCATGTAACAAGAGGAGAGATATATCTTAGGGCTAGCCTCTAGAGGACATAAGATAATAAAATAAATAGAGGTTAACCTCCACAATGGAAGGGGAACTATCAACACCTCTTATATCCATTTGATAAACACTATTAAGGCAAGATATAGTTCCTTGCAAGATACTATAGATGAGCATAATGGTTAGGAAATATAACGTGTTTGTTAAATAATGTACTAGGACCTCACTTTTCTATCTCAACACTATTACACATTTTAGCGCATGTTAATACCAGATAATACTAAACCATGAAAGAACATAAACCATACATATCAACACATGTGCATGCTAAGTTAAATAATAATACAATCCATTGTGCTAGCATAATGTACGGAAACAACCCATAAACTCGACATGGATATCTTATTGGATTTCAATAGCGTAAAGATCTTATTCTAGTCTAGATTCTATTATTTATAATACAAGCTCTCACTTGATTTCTTTCTACCATACAATTATAATATAACCATAAATTTCTTAGAGTACATAGGTTGATACTCACACCTTTCAAAACCAAGAAGACATGTAAAATATATATTGCATAAACAATGCATGAAATGCATTAAACAATACAATAAAAGAGGCATGAACAAATATCAACCTAAACAATTAACCCTATCTCAACGTTTGTGTGAACAAGCAATTGATGATTCAATAAGGTATTGGTTCAAAATCATCGATAGGTAATAAAGAGTAATCAACGTGCATACCATTATAGGGTAGACAGAGTGCACAATCAATTTTTTTGAATCCATAACTAAATTCTCCTTTATAACCATATCCTCATCCAAATCAATGTAGATAGAGTTTGTGTCATAGTTTGATACATAACCAACAAACTATGCACTATCAAGGCCAACATTTTGTTCTCTAACTAAGAGATGTAAGAATGAAGAAGTGCATTCCATATATCTTCTACTAAATTCAGTGCTAAAAGCATTCAGTGCATGGTTATAGAACATTGAATAAGAAATGTGTAAGGAAAAATATGTAAACATGTGGTGAGAAAGATTTGGGAGTATTTTATGTTGTCTTGTTGGGGCCTAACCTAGGTTCGGAGTTAATTAGCCAAACAAATCCCTATACTGCTGGCCCTTTCTGCAACAGTCCATGGAGCACAGACTGAGGTCTCACCCGAAGCAATATGGGGGGATGCTGGAACCAGGTTTCCGCACCCTTGAGATGTCTGAGGGGTTGATTTAGTCCAAATGTGAATACTTTCGTGCAGGTTACTTTGCGCCCTTCCCTGACCTGCAGGGACTTTGTGGCCTGGTTATATTTGTCTTCGTGCAGCCCTAACCAGGGATGTGGGGCTTTCGCGTTACTAGAGAAATGACCTGCACTATTTCCCCAAGTCACCCCATGGATCTTACTTATCTTCTGATGATAGTTAGTTATCTTCGCATAAACAAATACCTTATATTTATATTCACTTACTTAGCACATTTATATAAGTTCGCGTAGTAAATAAACTGTAAACTTGCAATTTGTACCGAATATACTTCAATGCATAAAACAAGAAAAGATACATAGAAATATGGTAAAACTTCTCTTTATTAATGCTTACAACAGTTACAAACTCAACCTGCCCTGCGCACTCAGCTGCAGGGGTCACGCACTCAGTTGTGGACTACTAAGCCTCTGTGCACTCAGCTGTAGAGCCTTCTCCTACTCTACAACCCAAAGACATGACTCTACACTTAGACTCACTGCTTCATAGATTGATTTCCTTCTTTTCTTCTTCGATGTCTCTTTACACTTAGAGCCTTGCTCTATTTATACAATCCCATGGTCCACAGACCATGGGTAGATCTCTCAAACCGACATTACATTACAAAAATGAGGGCGGAAAACCCTCTGACTCATTTACCATCTACGCGCTCTGTGCCCACAAATTGCGGAGTCTTTACATCAGACTTAGTCAAAACTTGGGCTTTAATCCCCAAAACTTGCCTTGCGGGGGACCCACGCCCAACAGGCCCCCAACACAAACATCGTGACTCGCCCTCGAGTCACTCTATCGGTGTGGAGATCTTCGTGCGGAGACCTCCCAACTCTACTTAGATCGCTGCAAAGTTGACCGCGCACTGAGCGGCTACCTGTTGTATCTCCTGTACGCGTTGTTCTGAGACCATAGTGTCGGAACTGCTACCCTGTATCTTTTCTTGTGTCCCTTGCATCTCTGCGATCTTGCCTTCAATTGTTGTGGTGATTACGAAGGTCTCGCCAATCCAAGGTTGAACATGCACCTTCAAAATTACTTCTCTATGTCACGCTGCGTCTACTTGATCCTTAAGCGCTTTGGCCTATTACATTCACGTGAGCCACTGTGTGAGGGCCACTATCTGCGTGGTCCCTTTGACCTTGTCGTACTGCTATTGTAGCCCACGTGCCTCTGTCTCTAAGTGTTATAGGTTCAGGTCCTCCTGTATATTTGTGAGGACCTTAAATGGTTCTTCCAACATTCTATTGCAATCCCTTACTGCACTGTTGATCTCCTCCATCCCCGAGGTAATGGTGCTAGTGCGTTATTCCCTTACCTCTGGAGGAGTTGAAGGATGCGCCTTCAACCGCAGCTCTACTATCTGAAGGTTCAACTCCAGCTGAGCCTTAGCCATTTCTTCTCACACCTCATGCACCCTTGTTGCTAATCTCTAGATGCGTGCCTCTGTTGGTGCTTCTGCTGGGATGGCTAGCTCCGGGACCATCTGGCAAGCTTCTTCAATTATCTGCACCATCTGCCTGTTCTAAGACACGACCTTGTCACACTGCAATCTCAACTGCTCCATGTTGATCCTTTGTTCACTCAATACCTGCAGTGCATGACTCTCCCTAGCCCACAGTTCTGTAGTAATCCCATCCTACAGAACATAGAGCATCTCCCAAGGGAGCAAAACCATGTTGATCCCTATCCATTTCAATGTACTAATGGTAGGCCTGTTGGTCTCACTTGTTTTAACCAGTGCCCCTTCTGGCAACACTATTATGTTGGTCGTTCGAGCGCACAACATTTCCTCGGTTGCAGTTGTTCCTACTGCGAGGCTAGTCGAGAGGGTACCAGCCTAAGGAGTGCATACCTGCAACTCGTGAATTTGTGCTCGGAGGGCCCCCAACACAATCTGATTCTCCTCCACAAAGTTCCGGAGGGCATCTGTGGTGACGTCGTGCACCGTCTCTCCTATATCGTGCAGATCCCCCTAAGTAAGGGTGATCAGTTCGATAAACAACTTAGACGCTTTTACCTTCTTGCACAACACCATTCGCTCGCTCGGGTACTGGCACCTCAATTTTGTTGACGTTGTTTGTGGGTCAGTGATGCCCTCCTCTATCTTTATTTTCATCTCTTGCTCCTGCTCAAGTGAAGGCGACTTCTGGCCCTCGTGCTCCTTTGTTACCTTATGTGCTGTTGTTGTGGCCTTTTCATGTTCTGTTGTTGTTTGCATAGCATCCCTGCGCCTCCTGCGCCTTTGCTATTGCTGCTTCTTTCCTTCTCTTTTCCGCCAACTGCGCCATGCGCAGTTTTTCCTCCTCCTTCTTTTTCTACACAGCAGACCTTTCCAGCTCAGAGATGTCTGGAGCATGCCACTCCAGCAGCCACGCCTCAGGTACGTCGAAGATCACATCATCTATGGCTATATAAGGTAGTCCGTTCCACTTCTTTGCAGGGTCCTTGCATGCACTAAGGTAGATGTGATGAAAGTCCACTTTAAACTCTACGAAACTTTGCAGGTTGTTGTAGACAGTGGGTGATAACCATGGTTTGCAGTTAATCCCCATTATGACATTCATCTCCATGAACACCCAGAATATTATACTATCGCAAATCCGATTCGCGTATTTAGTGGCCCATAGTGAAGCGTACTTCACAGCCTCCAAGAGATCCCTTGCATTGTGGGGAACTGGCTATCTTAAGGAAATTCCCCAGCCACCAGCACTATGGACAGCAGAAGCCATGCATAGTGGAAGGTTTTTCCTTGTTCCTGTGCCTTGCAGCAATTCTCGAGGAACTCCTTCCACAAGAATTCGAACCATTTAAACTCGACCCCTTCTGCACATTGTTCAGCAAGTGCCAACACTAGCACGGGCACCTCATCCATGTGACACTTCCGCATGACCTTACTTGCCAGTATCTGGGTCGCAACTCTGACTACCTTGTTGTTGATACTGGAGATTGTGTAGCCCCTCTTTTTCTTCTCCAGCTTGTATTTTTTTTTCATGGCCTTCATGGTGGCGAAATCACTACTTTTCCCCTCCAAAATGTTTGTTGGGTCTTCTCCTTTACACGGGAGTCAGGTAATTCAATGGATTTGATGGTCCGTGATGGGGATGGGCTCCTCTAGCCACAAACACCCACCATGTACCAGGTAGAGCAGTCACCTGATGATGAAGATAGTCACTGGGGCACGATGGTAAGGCGGCACCGAGAACAGGTTCAACAACCTTGCCTTTTCAACTCCGTGTAACCACTTGTGTGGCTCCAAATCTATGACTCCCATCACAGTGTGTTTCTTTGGCTTCATGAGGTGTGCGGTCACCAAGTGAGGGAATTTCTTGTGGTTAGCAAGATCCTAATCTTTGAATTTTAAGCTCGACACCCTTCCCAAGTGAGTTCCTTCAAAGATGATATCATCCGGGAGGAGCGAAGTCTGTAGAGAGCTCTTGCTCTCATCAAGGTCCTTGGGCACCTTCGCCTTCCCCTTCCACAAAGGGACATACACAGGAAGCTTAGTTAGAGGGACCCGCCCTCGGTTTCTTCCTCCATGCCATCGTCCTCGTCCTCTTCAATTATGATATCCTCAAGGTCTTCTTCCTCCTCATCAGTTTCCAGGTTAACCGCTTTCCCTTTTTCCTCCATTGTTAATCTGGTTCGTAGCAGGTTTCGAGGGGACACATGCACCAACATCATTAGATGTTTATCTTTCTTTAGTCACAGCGTATGCAGTGATTTAGGGAATTCTGCAACAATCCCGGTGCTCTCAGCAAAATCTTCTACGATCATGGTCTGCGTGGCTTCTTCAACAGTCATCTCTGCAATTTCCCTAGCTTCTTCAGATGTTGCCATCTTGTTCGTCCAGAAATGGCTCAACCATTCAATGAAGTGCTCAACCAACGCTCTGCACAGGACAAACAGGTCTCAGTACAGAATACTCAGGGCGCACGACAGCTCAATTCGCAAATGACCAAGTGTCATTTATTGGGCATCCCTTTGTAATTTATAGCGCCTTTTGAATTTGAATTCGACCTTTCCCCCCAAATACGGTCCATTAATGCTCCCTTGGTGGCAGATTTAACCAAATCTTGCCTATAAATCTCGTCTTAAATGCTTGCTACCCGCTCCATTTGGTCTCAAGTCAAGCATCACGTTGTGAATAGTGAATACAACGGTCACTTTCCATCCAACCCTTGCAGCAGCGCAACCCCCCTTGCGCAGTTGCGGACCTTGTGACACTTTGCTCCTGCATGCAACCCCGACATCACGTAGCTCTCAGGCAGAGTAGTTTATAGTCCTGCACCTCCTTTGAACTGCCTGGAGTGCTAAGACTGTACTTCCCACAGCTAGTCAGGTGGCTGCACCACCTATATAGGGTTTCAACTGGTCATCCATCACTTTTCCTAGAAAAAATATGCCTTTTATTTTTATTGTCTGCGTCACGTACTTTACCATCGGCATTGCGCCACCATGGGTGATCCCTCTAATAATATACAGTCCAAACCAAGGCATTAAGCTAATCAACTTTCGGTGGCAGTCCCCAAATTTTTTAATGTAATCATGTGCACCCTATTTTATCACCCCAGTTTTCTTATCGAGAAAATCCTTCTTTATTTCTTCCTCAAGCTTCTTGACTTCCGCTTCCACCAAAGTGCTTTTCTCCCTTAACCGCACTCTTTCTTTCATGAGTTCTTGGAGCCCAAGATCACCATGTCATATTTCTTCCTTAGGTCCCAAGTGTTCTGCTTCATTCAGCTGCACGATCCCTTCATCCAAGGCTCTGTGAACCTTCATATCTACCAGCGCTGTTATGCACATACTAGGCATACTGTACTCTATTGGGACTATAGTGTTTGCTCCATAGGCCACTATAGAAGGTGTCTGCCCCATCAGTTTCTTGCACGTTGTCCTATAATCCCATTGAACTATTGGTACGCGCAAGTCCCAATCACTTCGTTGCGCATTATATACCTTGTTTAGTGCTTTGCACACTTCGTTAAAGGCTTCTGTGTGGGTAACATTTTGCACACTCGTTCTTTCCACACTGCATCGTCCCAACTAAAGGGATCTTTTGCGCAATTTCCATGCCAACACTTACTTATTGACCGTGTTCCCGAACACGAAGTCCATGTGCATTCACGCAAGTTTTTTACCATACGTCTGTACCCACCTGGACAGATGTGTGCGTGGATCATCCTGTCCATCATTCTTGTATGTTAGTTGCATCTGAAGCTTCCCAAAATGCATGCAAATCATTCTCCTGCATTCGCGCCAATCCTCAAAGCTTCCTTGGTGCATACCCCACCTCCTCGCAGGCATAGCACATAGTACCCATTTCAAAGCCTCGAAATGTTGTTGTTTCGGCACCTCTCTTTCAAATCTGTTCAAGAAAGCATCTACCTCACTTAACCCATCATAAGTAGGCATATCCCTCACTTCTGTCGATATGCAATGCCATGATCTTGTCATCATATTACAATTCAGCGTGGTCATCTTGTGCAACCGGTTTTGCCATCGCTCTATTTCCTCATCAGAATCCAATGTACAGGAGCGTTTGCACTCCCATGAGATTCGTCCATCCGCAGTGGGATTTACCTAGTCTTGCTCTCGCGCATTTATCTTGTAGATGCAGTCCAAGTCGTCGTCGCTTTCATAGTCACACATTGGCTCCGTGTAGCGTGATCCTTCTACAGGGTCCAAAGGTACGACTATGCGCAGAGACCTTTTCTCAAAAATCATCTTTCACTTCTTCAGATTTATCACCTCGTTCATGTCAATGGCCCAATATATTCCTAATAGCGTGGGGTAGGGATTGTTGTCATCCACAATCTCTATCACTTCAAAGTCTACTAGCACACTTTCCCCTTCAATATCCACAGTGATTACTTGCAATCTCCCCATAGGTATGATCTTTTACTAGTGCGCCATTCACAGCTGGATAGGAGACCATTGTAGCATAGGCCTTCCCATATGCTCCCATGTCTACTTCGGCAGAACGTTCACATCCAACCCTAGGTCCAGAATTACTTAGTCCATCTCATATTCTCCAATTTGTGCGATCAACCTCATTTCTCTTCCCATCCTCGTCGCATGCTTTCCAAACTTCCGGACTACGTGCGGTTCTCGTGGTGCGGTCCCAGCGCATCTATTTATGAGTTCTTACAATCCCTTTACAGCCTTTCTATCTCGCAGTATCTTCATGCATGTTTCTAAGAACTTCGTGAGCATTGATGGGTCCATTTCTGGCTTCGGTTTGTCTTTGCTTCCTGAAGTTGAGGCATCAGCGAAGCTCTTCCTATTTTCCATGAAGGTTTCCTTAGCATGCTCCAAATCAAACTCTAGTTCTTTCGTCGAAGCCTTGCGAACCCAAGTACTATCTTCAGGTTTCTTGTCTTTATCATCCCTTGTCGTGATTCCACTTCGGACACAATGTTCACGTCAGGGCCTTCCTCACGTGGCTCATACCTCATCATTTGCAAGTTTTGAGTCATGGGAGGTTGGAGCGCTCCCTTGTCGCATAGCCTCGCTATCAGTGTGGGACAATCCTCCGTCTCATGATAAAACAAGGTACAATATAGACATGATGGACGCGTTGGATTCGTACAATCATGGGCATAATGTCCTGGGGCCCCACAATTGTAACATATCAACGGTCCGTGACCTCTTCCAGGTCCTCCTCCACCTCGGCCTCGTCCACACCCCTGAAATCCGGTTCATGCCACTCCTGTGTTCTGGTCAAGGGGTCGTGTTTCGGCCTAAACTCTATAAATAGGAGTCCTATCCATCATTAGCTCATAACTTCTACAAGTGTACTCATCATGTCCCACCGATCTATAGAAATTATAGAACAATTGCTGCGAATTCTATGTGTACTTCTGCAACAAATGGCAGTTGTCCGTAGCATGCTTTCCTCCTATTTGACAAATCGTGCACCACAAATCAAGTGTCGCGCTAGGTCCTACTTGTGCATCTAGTCTTAACGGCATTGGTCCTCCTCCCGCGAGGTAATTCGCATATACTGGGAGTGGTCATTATCATGACCCTAACCCTTACATTTAACACACCATGCCTATTCGCACACTTTCAGACGAGTTGTCTTATCTTGTTTCAAACTCTGCATCTCAAGACATATGTTTTTCAACTGCGCGTGGATCTGCTAAACTCTTAGGTTAGGATCCTATATCGGGGTCTCATGCATCCTCATCGTGATCTCCAAGGCCTCTGCCTGAGTTTTTAACCTTTGTTGTGACAGCGCATTCCTCAAATGCGGCATTAACGATGCTACAAATCATTTGTGGCGTTGTCCATCCATTAAAGTCATGTTAGCTTTGTGAATTGTGCACTTCAGTCTTTGATCCAACTCCCAAGGATTCTTGTTGAGTAGCATTATGATCTCCCTAAACCTAATGATCGACTGCGCCTCTGAATTTGGCCTCCTAAATTCTCTATTTAGCGCAGTTTGGATATCCACGATCCCCACATTCGGAATGTCATTAGAATGCTTAATATACCAGTTCAGTGCATGATCATGCGGAGTGCTGACTAGTGTCACCTTATTTATATTGTCATCTGTAACTCCCTATGCTTCCCATACGCCTTTTATCATGAACCAAAATTGGTCTGGATCTTCATTTCCTACTCCCTTGAACATCGACAACTTTATCACGCTTGCCATATTGACTCGCGGTGGTGGCGGAGGTGGTATGGGCAAAGATGGTGGTGAAAGCGGTGAAGCTGGTGGTGGTGTGGGTGGGGGTGGTATGCACGGAATCCTCTACCTTATCAAATTGATCGCACTTCTTGGTGAGACCTTCGCGACCTCCTCCTCGTCCCTTCGCAAAGGTGAAATCAAGGGGCTAGTTTCTAGTTCTGCACTACCTTCGTTTCTGTAAATTCTCCCACTCTGCATAGCCCCAAACATCAATGTATTCGCATAATCCACTTTTCACGTAGTAGCATTTTAATCCAAGTGTTCAAAGACTTAATGTACTTACCTCGTGATCCTTTGAGGAAGCATCACTCTACCTCGCTATAGCTAATTGAAGTATCTAACGTGAACTCAGTAATGAATCCTCCTATAATTTGATCAATCCAGTGATCAACAACATGCACGATCTTATCCTCTGATGCTTCCAATCTGCACACCAACTCTGGTGTCCACACAATAGGACTGTCACGCTTGCAACTTCCTTGGCTATCTGCTAACTTCGCGATCCACTTGTACAGCTCAATAGGAAAATATGCGAAGAAAATTTCGTGGATCTTTGTGTACACATAGCAGTCTAACCACTCTTCTTTTGATAGTCCTGGATTCCTGTTCTCCTGCACAATGAACTCGTGAATTATCCTATCCAACCAACCTTCAATTTCTTTCTTAGTTGGATTCCAATGATACAACATCGGACATCTCTATGCATATTTGGTCCCGGCAATGGAGCCATTTGTTGGCCTATTGAGGCCTGACCCAGGTTTGGAGTTAATTAGCCAAACAAATCCTTGTACTATTGTCCCTTTCGGCAACAATCCGCGAAGCGCAAACTGAGGTCTCATCCAAAGCAATATGGGGGGATGCTGGAACCAAGTTTCTGCACCCTTGAGATTTCTGACGGGTTGATTTAGTCCAACTATGAATACTTTCACGCAGGTTACTTCGCACCCTTCCCTAGCCTGTGGGGCCTTCGCGGCCTGGTTATATTTGTCTTCGCACAACCCTAACCAGGGTTGTGGGGCTTTCGTGCTGCCAAAGCAGTGATCTGTGCTATTTCCCCAAGTCACCCGGTGGATCTTACTTATCTTCTAATGATAGTTAGTTATCTTCACATAAACAGATACCTTATATTTATATTCACTTACTCAGCACATTCATATAAGTTCGCGCAATAAATAAACAGTAAACTTGCAATTCATACACAATATACTTCAATGCATAAAACAGGAAAAGATACACAGAAATATGGTAAAACTTCTCTTTATTAATGTTTCCAATGGCTACAAACTCAACCTGCCCTGTGCATTCACCTGCAAGGGTCCACGCACTCAGCGACGGACTACTAGGCCTCTGCACACTCAGTTGCAGAGCCTTCTTCTACTCTACGACCCAAAGGCACAACTCTACACTTAGACTCATTGCTTCATTGATTGATTTCCTTCTTTTCTTCTTCGATGTCTCTTTACACTTAGAGCCTCGCTCTATTTATACAATCCCATGGTCCGCGGACCATGGGTAGATCTCTCAAATCGATAGTACATTACAAAAATGAGGCTGAAAAACCCTCTGACTCATTTACCATCTTCGTGCTCTGCGCCCAGAAATCATGAAATCTTTATATTGGACTTAGTCAAAACTTGGGCTTTAAGCCTCAAAACTTGCCTTAGGAAGATCCCACACCCAACATTTTACCATTACAAATAGACATTCAAACCCTTTTAATATACTATAAAAATATTTACCCTTTCAAAATTAAAACAAAATATTAAATTTATAATAATAATTAATAATTAATAATAATTAGAAATTAACTATAAATTAGTGTAAAATCAATCTATTAAAAATAATGAAAAAATATTTTAAATAATTTTAACTAAAGTCAAACATTAATTTATTTTTTCTTTATAACATCAATAAATTAAATAACTAATTAAACTTTGTCATAGTAAAACAATCATATTGTCCTCTTCAAGGATGCTACTTCGTTGAAAAAAGTTACTTGGATTCACAAGACATCTTGCTTTACATTGCATAAAAATAATAAAAGGATACTTACACAACATTGTTAAATGTATGTTTTCTTGAAATTAATTAAAACTATTCAAAATATGTTTATTCTTGAATTCACACTTACATTTACAACTATCAAATCTCTTAAATTATTTCAAAAATTATTAACACATTTATTAGTTCATTATTAATAATTTATTTTATATATATCTGAAGGATATACTTTACATATTTAAAAAATACACAATTATAATACCTGTAAATTATCATTATTAAATTTTATAATTACTAATTATTTTTAAAATTTTAATTTTATTAATAATAAAATTAACAAATGTAAAAAAAATCTTATTTGTAGTGGTTTGGTGATGTTGTAGCGGCTACAACCATCTTTCAAAATTTTGGCTCACATGTAAATTTCAGAGCCTACTACGGATCCTACGATCAATTACCCTTGGTCGCTTGTTGATAAGCTGATGATTTCAAGCTTCCCTCCTTGATCCTAAAGAGTTGTTCGTGTTCTCATATTATGTAGCATATGTCATTTTCGGGCACGGGCGTTTTTGTTTGTCATGCAAAGGGGATGGTGTCTTGCTTCAAGGGAATTGTTCATGTATGAGTGGTTGTCATCACATAAGACATGTTTCACACTCACCTCACGCACTCACGTCACGAAGGTTGTTACATCAAGCAAGGTATGTCTTATGTATTATGGATGGTCTACGTTGTGTCTCTAAGGGTCTATGTGTGATCACCGTCGAGTCCTATCAATGTTTGCATATGTTTTAGTGATCTCACACTTAGCCATTTTCCCAAGCAACCCAGCCTCATCCAGCTTCCTGTAACTATACGCTTTGTTTCTGCAACCATCAAGCTTCCTCCCTTGCCTGCTGAAACCCTACAGTACGTAGAGACACCAACCTCCCTGGCCTGTTGAAACCCCACAACCCACAGAGGCCCCAATCAGCATTGCTCTCCATAAATGCGTAGAGCAGTCCATCCACACTACACTCAAAAAATTGCGCAAAGGTGTCGTCTCAGGACCCCTGTCCCGTAGCAGTGCTTTGAGCCTCAAAACTGCGCAGTGTTGTCATGTCAGTCTTACATGCAGAAATTGAGCAGACGAGCCTCCCAGGGCCTCATTCCAACAGTAATCAATGGTCGTTTAAATTGCACAGATCCACCTCTCAGTGACTACAGGAAAAGTTGACATGCTAAAATCACTTCCAAGGAGTTGAGGAGAAGGACCAAGGAACCGAGTAATGAAAAATATCAGGACCGCATGCGAACTCCATCGAATGCACAATCATCTTGAGGGTAAGTATGGTAAGTATGGTAAGTATGGAACATCTTTCGAAGTACACCTCTTAGTTGAGTTTGAAGGACTGCTTGTCATTGTCATATCATCCTGTCCTCAGTAACATGCATGTGTGCAAACTTGAAAAAAATCACTTTATGTTTTGCTTCTACATGTCCTCCTTCTTTTTTACTTGTTCAACCACCTCTCGTCTTCTGCATTTTCATTGCAATGTCATGCTTGTGGCCTCGTTCTAGCGATGTTCAAGGTCTTCGCCTCATGTGTACATGTTGTGCTTTTTATGTAAACATTCGTCACACTCACACACGAACTTGTATGCATTGTCACGCAAGCGTCATCATGGTCATCCAACGATCTATCACAAGCATCGTGCTTGTCGCTTACACCGTAGTTCAGTCATGTTGAGCATGTGTGTCTTGATGGTTTGAAGCGTCTTGCTATCAAGTCATGTAAGTGTGTGTTTCCAAGGTCATGTATGGACAAATTCGCTCGCTCACATACTTAGCCACTTTGCTGAAGTTCTAACGACCGGATCCCCCTCTGACAGCCAAACCTTCACCCTACCATCGACTCGACCGAATGTCACCCAAAACAACACATATGCATTCAATAATCCATTCCAAGTTTCCCCGCCCACAAGCCAATCAACCAACCCTCCTACTAGTCAACTGAAGAGTTTGACCAGTCAATCACCTTGGGACTGAGTCCCCTCAAAAATTGTGCAGACATTGTAGACCTTGCCTACTCCGCTGACTGAGAAAATTGTGCAAACAGGCTACACAAACACATGATGCCCATCCTTGTCTCCCTCATAAAACTGCGCAGTTTTCCCAGTCAGTCACCCATTCAGCCGACCAACTGCTCACCCAGAAAATTGTGCAGATTTCATGAGCAAGCCTCTTGCAGCCTGATAGTCCGATCAACTCATAAACTGTGCAGAGGTGGTCAGCAGGTCAACCTCCCAACAACTGTGTAGTTTTTCCCACCAGCTCCCTCCAGGAACTGCGCACTTCTTTTTGCCAAGCTCCCGCTGTCCGGTCACTCCAAAAATTGCACATATTTTTCCTACCAAGCCTTCCTGCAACCTGCAACGCTTCTCCCAGAAATTCCATAGATCTTTCCTCCATCCGAGCTAGATCCCGCGGACAGTCACTGCTGATCCAGATTGCCCATCTCTTTCTCCGAGTGACTTCTGCACAATTTTCACCAGAGTGCCTGGAGCCCGCATCCCAACTCAAAACTTGCCTCACGTAGTTTTGTAACCTTGTCCTCTCTCACAGTCACTTGCATCTGAAAACAATCATGCATCATGCTAGACTAGGAGATTTATGGATTTGATGTCGTCTCATCATGACTGACTACAAATATAGGTACATGAATAGACAAGACATGACAACATATGGGATGAGAAGAGGAGAGTACATGAAAGAGCACATGTCTACAAACGGACAAAAAAACGAGCCATACAGGGAGATATGGTCGTGAACGAACGACCATGCAAAGACGTGTTCGCAAACGAACGGACAGACAAACATGCGAAGATGAGTTCGTGGACAGACAGATGGGCGAACATGAAAAGATGTGTTCACGGACAAACGAACGAACATACACGCAATTTTTGCGAACGGATGGACATGCTAAGCATGCCAAAGTGCAAGCAAGGAGTAACGTGCGAATGCAACATCAAGCGAACCCAACGACCATCAAAGACTCTGCACACCTTGTCATGCGGAGGTCAAGCTGTGATATACCAAGATGACATCCATCACTCAGCAGCACTGCAACTCGACATGCACATTAGCAGCATTATGAACATAACAAAGCTATCATGTCGATTCATGTCATGAGTCATGTCATGAGTCATGCCAGGCCACATCACTACTGTGGGCCACACTGTGTAAATCAATGTAATATAACATGGAAGTCCAAGAGACCCACTTGTAATCTGAAGAGTCATGAAAGTCAAACAATCATGAGGGAAGTCGAACAGTCACAAGGGCCAATTTTAACCTTGGCTATAAATAGCCCTCATTTGTAAATGCAAAATACTTTTCACATTGGCTCCTCCCACATAGCCTTGAGAGTCTGTAATATTTTCTTTGAGGAGCGAGCAATGGTTCCAATGCCCCACCCATGGGGTTAGTGTTGTAATGGTGTACCGATGTGTCCTGGAACTTTCGCTTAATTTAGAAGCCTGCTAACATGCCATCACGTTTTCACACATGTATTGTAATTGTTTGTAATAATTAATCTTGAACACTTGTAATACATTTTGCTTTAAGCTGTGTTAAACAATTGAAATCATTCCGTTGTTCTAATACATATATTTATGAAAATGTGTTGTATAAGTTGTTAACATTGTCCTGCCCGTGTTGGCTACCTCCCTGGACATCAGACAGAACCTTTCATGTAAACTTGTTATAACTATCGTCACACTTGCGCAAACTGCCCCACTAGGTGTTATACGTGTTATCCTCCTTTGTGCGTTGTGACTGTCGCATCCATGTGGTTTGCTCTTCCGGAATTTGTGCATGTCCTGTTGTGTTGTGTGTCTCTGACAGAGTTGGGACTTCCTTCCTTCTGACTGGAGACTCACTCCCACCCTCTCTCTCTGTTGTGAAAGAACCTTGACACAAGTAAAACTAGCACTCACCAAGCACGCGAACCTCGTTGTTCGAAGACAAAGCAGACCACTCGCATGTGCTGACAAGCAACAACTAAGTCATATATTTAAGATAATGGCAACCGGGCCATTGTACCGGATGGGACTCCTACACCAAACGGTCTGAGGTCTAGTTGGGACTTCATATCGGGGAGGTCCCCTGATGTTGGTGGGTCTAGCACCATCAACACGTGAACAATTTGTTTATCAAAATATATGGGTGTAAGTGTTTGGAGACATGTTGTAAGTGGTCTATTTGTGGCATTTATGAAATAGTTATATTTAGTGTAATAGTAGCAATCGATCTTTCAAAGTTACCATATTCTAATTCCAATTAAATAAAAATTAATAAAAACTATACAATTATTTATAAATTTATCTCCCTAACACACACACACACACACACATATATTATTTTTCAATTGGATTTATCATAGTTAGGGGAATAATTGGGATCCTCTATACATAGATTCAATTCCCACAAGTGACATGATGACCTTTGATATAACCACCTTGAATCATATTATTAATAATAAATTAGTTCTTCAAAAATAAATAAATAATATATATATATATATATATATATATATATATAAACATGTATACAGGCGTGCTAGTTATCAAAATAATATTAAAATCAAAAATATATTAAAAATATATATATAGAGTTAGATTTTTTTATTCTTTTTTCTTTTTCTATTTAATTCACTTTTTATTGAAGATAATGATAATAACTCACTCCCTTAAAGGAAAAATTGAAACCATAACTTCCCAATAACAAAAATATTTAACAACAAAACTTAACCCAATAAACTAATATTCTTCAAAAACTTGTATAATTAAAATCCTTTTATACAGATTAAACCCATTATATCTACCATTACAAAAATAATAATCTGCATCAAATGATGTTACCTTTTCCTGCCCCACCTTGATTCCTAGCTATATCAATTATATGCTCTACTTTTTATAGACTCCTTCGCATGCTATCTATTAGTTTTTCCAAAGTATCATTGAGATATTTCATATTCATGGTTATAACTAACTCATGTCAAGGGGCTCAAGTGACAACTCACTGCTCCACTATATTATACACAGTTTCACTGTTTTGGCCCAAATGCATATTTTAAAACAACAATTATGTGAAGAAATAGTATCATAGAGAGACATAAATGGAGATTGTAATGGTTCACCAATAAAATAGGAATGTTTGGGTGCATATCTCGTCATTCAATAATATAATATAATGATGTCTCTATCTGTTTTTTTTCTTATAATATAATGATGTCTCTATCTGTTTTTTCTTTTTCTGACGTCTATGAATTATTACGATGGAAAAAAATATATAAAATGTGCATTTGGACCCACGCATTGATTTTAGGGGAAGGACTTTGAACCTTCATTGTCTTGTTCCATCCTTATCATACAACTTAAATCACACTAAGGTGTAATATATTTTATTTATTTATTTTATATATAAATAAAAGATAGGATAGGATAATGTAACATATTATATTATATATAGAGGGGATAAAATAGGGAGTTGTCTATAATGTGATTTTTTAGAGATTTTGGTGACGGAATCCGGCGGAAGAAATTGAGGTTAAATCTTGATTTGTTGTAGTTAAAATGATTTTTTAACTGCATATTTGGATTCAGCACCCTGAAAAACCCCTCGTACGCTTTGATTGTGCAGAAACTAGCTATCAAACTTGCGATTCCAAGAAATTGCTGCCGGATTTTGACCAAAAAAAACCACCGGAAAAGCTTTCAAAAAGTCTCATTATAGACAACTGCATAAAAAAATAGGATATTGATAAGTATTGAAAAATAAATTGTCTTTTAATAAGAAGATTTTTAATATAAAAGATTAATTTATATTAGATTTATTGGCGTCATAAAGGATGAGCTGAAGCAAGGCTTTTAAGAAGGAAGAGACTTTATGGGTAATATGCAAATTTTGTTTAATAAAAGTTTATAATAATTTAAAAAAAAAAATATTTTGGCTAATAGATTTCTAATAACTCACTCAATAGTCATTCTTGATGAAATTAAATGTAACGTAATATAAGACGTTATTATAGTTTTGCTAAATTAAATGTAACATTGTATAAGACGTTATTATAGTTTTGCCATTTGATAAATAACTTTGCGGCTTTTGGTTTTTTTTTTTAACGGTTAATATTTGTATTAAAATCTGTCATTTCCATATCATATAATATTGGAAACGGTTTCTAATAACTCAATAGTGTCGAAGGAAATTCATCCTCGTAAAATTAATTGTAACATCACATAAGATGTTATTATAGTTTTTCTATTTGATAAATAATTTTGCGGCTTTTGTTTTTTTAGTCTTTAAATGGTTAATATTTGTATTAAAAATTGTCACCACCCTATCATATAATATTAGAAACTTTGGTTTTTTTTTTTTTTAATTCATATTTTTTTTTTTTTATTTGAATGGTTGATATTTGTATTAAAAAAATGTCGTGGCCATACCATAAAATATTAGAAGCTTTTTGTAGGTTACACTTTCAAAAATGGTTTAAAATTTAAAATGACAAAACAAAAGCTAAATTATTTTATTTTTTTAATAGCATCACAAAGTGGTGGACAGATCCTTTAAAATTGGTTTAGAAGGAAAACTTATTTACAATTATATATCTCTTTATCTTTTTTGAATAATTATCTTCCCCACTAAACAAGAAAATATTTGATTCGACCTTATTTTTCATTTGATCCTTTGATGGTTTTCTTCCCCTAGTAAGGAGAGGGATGAGGATCTTTCCCCAATGTATCAATGAAAATAAGAAAATTTTATGTGTCAAATGAATGCTCTTACTATACTCAGGGCTTAGCAAGATGGTCTTATTTCTCTACTTTATCTTCTTCTGTCTACAACCTCCACACTTTTCTTTGATTCTTTCATTATTTCTTCTTCTTCTTTCTCTTAGTCCACTACTTCTTCGTCTTCTTACCCTAATGGATTCAAAGTGCTTTCCTTAATTTCTTTCTTTGGAGTCTTTTCATTTTCCTTTCTCATTTCTTGAGCCAAATCCTTTATGTTGATTTTGATTTAGATTCCACTTATTCCACTTGGTTCTTAGGTGTTATTACTCTATCTTTACCCTTTGAAGAGGTCGTATATGGTTTTGCCTCTACACTATCCTTATTCACTTCCTCTAACACTTTGAAGACCACAAATTTTTATTGTTCATATTTGGTGGGATTTTATGAGTTTCTTTTAATTATTATATCAATTAGAGGAAAATTGGCCAAAAGAATGGCCTCCTATGAAAATTTGCACATCACAACTATGTATATCACATCAGATTACCATGTAAATAAGCTAATCTAGAATTTCAAGATAATAATTAAAAATACTAAAGGAAAGTTTAAATTCTATGGATTATGATAGTAATCACATTTTGTTAGATACCTAATCCTTATGGATTTGGTGAAATTGTAAATATTTTGTAAATATAAATATGAAAATACAAAATTATGTTAGAATAAGAAGAGACATCAAACCTTGGAAGTTGAAACCAAAAGTCGCGACATCATTGTATATGTGTGATTAGTTAATGGAAATTCATTCAAGTTTTGGGAGTTATCTCACCTAGCTTGACATTGTATTAGAGAAAAATTTGGGCACTTCTTGCCCTGTGAATAACTCCTTTATCATCACTATCATATGCTTAGTCCTACCATATGCTTAGGCCCGCAATATGCATAGTTGTCCCATTTGTTAGGTTTTCTATTACTGCATAGCGCTCCATTTGAAGTTTTGTTTCCTTGTCCCTATGTCAAAATACATTTGTTCTTTGTGCTTAGTGCATATTCAAATTCTGAATCCCAAGGTTGAAAACCTCTTTGTTGTGAACCTTCTTGTCTACATTTTTGGTATTGTAACAATTGAGAAACCCTAGTTTCCTCAGTTCCTTAATTCATAATTCTCACTTCGCCCTTCTTTATATCATTATCATCTCTTATTTTGGAAATCTTAATGGCTTTAGTTTTCAGAAATCATGTGCTACTATGTTCTTTTCTACGTAATTTTATCTAAGAAAGTATTTTCTCCCGCATTGTTGTGTTCCTTTCCATGTAATTCCTTGAGTACATACTCTAATACAAACAAGAACTAGACAATGGCAATAGTGTATATATCTCTTCCAACATCATCAACAAGATGCATGTTAAATGGGCATGGTAATGCTAGGTAGGCTCACAGATATCCTTGTAAGAATTCAAGTATAACTGGGCATCAAAAGGAGGTATTATTTTGAAAAAATGATGGAATATTGATGGATTGTTAATTGACAATTGTACCTCGCAATGTATCTTTCCTTCTTGTGGGATAACTCAAATAATATTGGTATGTTTATCAAATGTTTTATTGGTGGGTCATATGATGTTTCAATTCCTTGTTGTTGGAGCCCATAGTTCTGATATCTAAACACCTATAAAATATGTTTTTGTGTCATTGTCATGGTAGATTGATTATTTATCCTAAAAATTTGTTAGGTCTTGTTGGAGAATGCAATGTTTATATATTGAGAGAGATTTTTGGTTATGAGGTTCTTAGGATTATTCTAAAGAGGTTCTCCCTTACTCGTGGTTTATTATAAAATATTTATGTCCATCTCTCTTTATAAATTGGTTCTCTTTATTTCATGTGAGATGGATATTTTAGCATAGTCTTTAAGATGTACATTTTCTACTATAATGAATGAAAGAAATATTTACTTATAAACATTTGAAGAAACAAAGATTATAATTGGAACATTTTTGCTTATTTGTTTTTTGGACTCAAATCAAAGCATTGTTGAACATGCATTTGCTCTCCATTATTGGAGTAGTACTGACTAGAAAAAAGAACTACAAAGAATGTGTGACATACCCACCCATGCCTCTCACAAAATACATTGTAAATATTTTTTTTATTTGTGAAATTTGAAAAAAAAGTGGATTGAGTAACAAGGACACAGATTCCAGAGATGGGAGGAGGATTGCTTGCTTGGGATGATGTGGTTTCTTGTGTAAAGAAAGAAACCTGAATTACAGGACATCCATTAAAGGTTGGTTGGTGCATGAACTTAAGGAACTAGCTCTGGAAATTGAATGTGCTACAAGAGGAGGTACTCAGGTCTATGTTTCCTGAAAAACAACAATAACAAAAGGATGAAAGAGATTTATGAAGGGGGTTGCGACGTGAAAGGCAGCAAGAACGAGGGAGGGAATCCCTGTAAAACAAGGAAATAGATAACAAAAGGGGGACATTCGAAGACAAGATGGAAGAAGATAGAGGAATACATCCATTTGAACTTAGATATGCAAGAGGTAGACGGGGAATGCAAGGGAATCGAGCATTGAGCCATTGGGGGGATTTTAAGGTCTAAAATGGGCCTCCTAAGAAAAATGTACAACAAAAATAAACTTTATAAGAACCAATAGGATTCAAAATGATGATATCAACCATGGGGGATGATTCACCATTTTTGGAGTAAAAAAGTAAAAAGATTAAAAAATAATAAAATAATAAAAATGTTGAAATTCCCACTATAGATCAACAGATTATGCAATATACTAAATCAAAATACAAGATCTACTTCTACAACAAACTTGTGGAAGCTTAATTGAATATGAGCAAGATCAAATAGAACACATATAATAGATGAAGAGAAATCAATCACACATGAACATAGAAGAATACTCTGGGGAAAGCCTCAGCCTAAAACCCGTAACTCTGTATTATCATACAAGTGGAAATATGTTCAAATTACACAAAGAATCAGCTCACAAGCTATCCTGCTCTCTCTACAGTCAAACAAATACAGCTCACGGAGTGAATAGACACAAGATATGCCTTCCCTCAACCCTCCAAGCCTCCTATTTCCTTGCACAGTTTTTCATGGGGTCCAATGATGCCACCTATGTGATTGGCCTCATCACACACTCACTAAACTAAAGAAGTAACTGCACAATATCTAAGGAATGAATTCAATCTGCATGCAAGAGATATCCTCCAAGGAATATTCCTGCAACTGATAGTACATTGTCCCATCATCTGATATCAATTGGGTCTCTGTCTGAACTGACATGCATGAGTTATTTATGAGAGAATATTCAGTTATCTGAAGTGCAACAGTTACATGCATGCATGCATTAACTAACTGAACTCACAATTAGTTCAACAAACTATTTGAACTAATCTAACTGGACTTAACTCAGTTAACTAAGCTAACTAATTACAACTCAAATTACAACTCATCCTTATCTTTATAACTAAGGGATAAATTCTTCAATCAATGGAGAAACTGTTGCATGTCTTCACATAGGCTTCATGTTTGATTTTCTACAACTAATTAACTCAAGATGAATTAATTAATTATTTTACAAACAACTGCTAAGATCAAATTCGAATTTTACTTCTCTATTTTAGTTCAAGGACTAACTAAAATAGGAAGGTATCCTGAAATTCTATTTATAGCAGTGTTATTTTTAGCACATCTATATTTAGCATTTCTTGTTGCTATTATCAACACTCCATCTCAACAAGAAAGGGATTATCAGTAACCCCAATCCTTTCTCTGTGGAACTTGAACTTGCATTTTGACAATTCCTTAGTCAAAATATCTGCATCTTGTTCCTCGGTCGAAACATACAGCAACAACATGATCCTCTTGACCACACAGTCTCGAACATGGTGATACCGGATATCAATGTGCTTGGACCTATCATGAAAAACTGGATTCTCAGAGAGTTTGATACAACTATGATTATCACAGTAGATCACAGTTGGATCCATCCTCTAACCAAAAAATCCCACTAGAATCTTCCGCATCCAAATGGCCTCACATGTAGCCTGACTAGTAGCCATGTATTCAGCCTCTACTAAGCTAAGTGCAACTGACCTCTGTTTCCTTGTACCAGGAAACTACAGCTAAATCAAGGTTGAAGATTCCTCCAGAAGTGCTTTTCCAATCTGATGGACTCCCTACCCAATCCGTATCTATGAAGCCTTGAAGCTTCACTCCCTCTGTATGTCTGTACCACAATGCAAACTAAGATGTGCCTTTGAGGTATCTCAACACATGTTTTGCTGCCTTCCAAAATAGCTTGGTAGGCTGAACAATAGCTTAACTCAGTTGGTTCACTGCAAAGCATAAGTCTAGTCATGTGTTCACCAGATACATCAGTGAACCCACAAGCTGCCAATAAACAGCTACTACCTCACCTGAAGTAGCATCCTCCTTCCTCCAGTTCCCAACTAGAGGAGTCTGCATGGACTTGCACTTCTCCATGTGAAAGCACCTGAGTATCTCAGTGGCATACTTGCCTTGAGACACGAATACTTCACCATCTTTCTGCCACACCTCCATGCCTAGAAAGTAGTGCATAAGACCCATGTCTTTCATTTCGAACTCTCTTGCAAGGTCCTCCTTGTAAGACTGGATCAACTCATCATCACCTGTCAAAATCAGATAATCAACATAAAGAACAATGATCAATGTCTTACCTTCTACCATGATGTGGTAAAGGTTCGCATCTGCTTCACTCTTGGTGAAGCCCAACCCAGTGAAATAGCTGTCGATCCTGGTGTACCAAGCATGGGGTGCTTACTTCAGCAACCCTCTTGACTCGGCACACATGCGACTCACGATCGAAGGTCTCGAAACCTTCTGGCTGCTCAATGTACACCTCCTCCTCAATCTTCCCATTGAGGAATGTTGTCTTCACCTCCATATGATGGATCTTCCAACCCATCTGAGATGATAGTGCCAACATCGATCTGATAGATGACTACCTTACTACAAGAGCAAAGGTCTTGTCGTAGTCAATCCCCTCAACCTGTGAGAAACCACGGGAAACAAACCTTGCCTTATGTTTCTCAAGACTACCATCGGCTACTTGCTTTACCTTGTAAAGCCATCTAGAACTCACCACTGACTTGTCCTGACATCTTGGGAAAACATCCCACACATTGTTCCGAATGTTAGAGTCGTACTCCTATACCATTGCATCAACCCAGACAGGTTGCTGCACTACCTGCTCAAATGAAGAAGGTTCAGACTCTACACACTCCCCAACCAGGGCCATGTACCTAGTGTATCACTCTGGTGACCTCCTATGTCTTCGCTAAGAAGATGGTTGTCCCACATTCTCCCGCGCATCTAGCATCAACCTATCAGCTTCCCTTGAGTGTTTCCGCCATCTCTAGAAGTCTCAGCATGAGTGGATTTCTCCACTCCCAGATCCTTTGCATGCAGCTACTTCGAATCAATCTGAGGCTCCTCCTCCTTAGGAACTGAAAGTTCCTCATCTGCATGCAACTTGAGCTCCCTCTCAAGTGATACTCGCATGGCTTTTTGCTCGTCGAACTTCAGATCCATACATACCATTGTCCTCTGACTGGTAGGCAGGTACACCCGATAGTTGTGGGGTGTATCAGTGTACCCCACAAGTATTCCCAACTCAGCTGTTGGATCTAGCTTCTTCCAAGCATCTTTGGCCACATGACAGTAAAATGATGATCCAAAGATTGGGAAGTGACTCACATCTGGTCGCTTCCCAGAAAAGGCCTCCATAGGTGTCTTCATTCCTAGTATATGGTGCGGGCTTCTATTCTGCAAGTACTATTGTATTGCATGCCTCAACCCATAAATGCAGTGGTAGGCTTTGGTCATGCAACATTGCTCGAGCTGCTCCCATAATCAATCTATTCTTCCTGTCAGCCAACCCGTTTTCCTGTGGGTTATGGGGTGCCGTCAACTCCTGTTTAATTCCTTCTGTAGCGCAAAAGTCCTTAAACTATTGGGAGACATACTCTCCATCATTGTTGCTACGCAAGGCTTTTATTTTCTCTCAAGATTCTTTCTCTGTCAAGGCTTTAAACTCACAAAAACACGAGAAGGTCTGATCCTTCTTTTGCATAAAGTAGATCCAGCATCTACGAGAAAATTCATCAATAAAAATAACATAGTACCTTTGTTTAGCAGTGGAGGCTATAGAGAATGGTCCACAAACATCTGAGTGAACTCGCTCCAAGATTGCTCCAGCTCTACTATCTTGATCCGGAAAGGAAGATTTCGCATACTTACCTAAGGTACAACCTTTTCATGTATCTGTTTGCTCCAGTTTTCCCTTAGGAAGTCTGGTAGAAATCTGTTGCATGATCTTCAGGGCTCCATGGTGCAAGTGGCCCAGTCTTCTATGTCATAGCTCACTAACATCTTGGCTCTGCACCATCTCAGCTTTGGAACTCAATGCAGCATAGTCGTCTACCTCTAGCTTGTAGAGATTCTTTACTCGAATCCCAATTCGCTTGGTCTATCCAGTGCCGATATGCCTCAAGAATACCTTTCATTTACTAAAGACTACATCATAGCCTTTATCTTCTAGCATAGCAATGGACACAAGATTCTTCTTCAGACCCGATACATACTTTACATCAGTTAGGGTGAGAGGAGTTCCATGCTTCCTCTAAAACATAACCGTACTTTCACCTAAAACATGGCACTTTCCATCATTACCCATCTTGGTCTGCATCTGGAGATCCTTCTCCTCCAAGGTACTGAAAATATTCTTGTCACCTGACATGTGGAATGAAGCTCCACTGTCCAAGTACCACACACATCCCACCATGGATGAAACCATGCATGCGATAAGAGAGAAATACAACTCAAATAGTGAGGCAAGTACCTCACCATTAGATCCCTTTGAGGACCTCTTCTTGGATTTCTTCGGTGGACAATTCGTAGCATAATGGCCCACTTCATGATAATGAAAGCATCGCACTTTCGATTTGTCAAACTTCTTCCCACCATGGGAAGAACTAGATTTGAAATGGGATGCCTTCCCTTTCCCCTTCCTCACCTTACTCACTAAGGCTATATTTTCCTCATCATCTTGCTTTGATGAGGATCCATCTCTGGTGCTTCTTCTTATCTTCTCCTACATCAAATCCGACCAAAGTCGTTCCTAATCTAGCAATTTTTCTCTTCCATTTACTGAGACTTGGTAGCTATGCTAGCTCTTAGGAAGACCGATGAGTGTAAGACTCACCATGTCATCATCGGCTGTCATGATCCCTACACTTCCAAGCTCATCCCTACAGGTGGTGAGCTTGTTCAGATATGTAGAGATCATGTCGCCCTTTTCACACTTGATTTTCCGAAGCTTGTCTTTCAATGCCATCTTCCTTTGATTGCTATTGTTCTGATATATATCTTTCAATGTTTTCCACATCGAAAATGGTGTCTCCTTCCCATGGAGACTCGAGACTATGTGGTCTCGAACTCCCTCCAGAAGGATTCTCCTTGCTCTAGCCACACATTTCTTCCATTCCACCAACTCTGTAGCATTAGTCACTGCCAGCTTGGGGACTTCTTGATTAATTAAGTCCTTTAGACCATTATCCACTAATACTGCTTCCATGCAATCCTTTTAGGCTATATAATTTGAGCTACCATCAAGGGCATTCTCGAGTCTTAAACCATTGAATGCCATTGGTGAAATTGAGATGTGATAAGAACTCGATTTTTATATTCAAGAACCTCAAATGTCAGACTTCTCCCTTCTTGTATACTATTCTCTCCTTTGATCACCTTTGCTCTGATACCATCTAGAAATTCCCACTGTAGATCAATAGACTATGCAATATACTAAATAAAAATACAAGATCTATTTCTACAACAAACTTATGGAAGCTTAATTGAATATGAGCAAGATCAAATAGAACACATATAACAGATGAAGAGAAATCAATCACACATGAACACAGAAGAACACTATAGGGAAATCCTCAGCCTAAAACCCTTATCTCTGTATTATCATACAAGTGGAAATATGTTCAGATTACACAAAGAATCAGCTCACAAGCTATCCTGCTCTCTCTGCAATCGAACAAATACAACTCACAAATTGAATAGACACAATATATGCCTTCCCTAAACCTTCCAAGCCTCATATTTCCTTGCGCACTTTTTCTTAGGGTCCAGTGATGCCACCTGTATGATTGGCCTCATCACACACTCACTAAACTGAAGAAGTAACTATGCAATCTCCAAGGAATGAATTCCTTGCAAGAGATATCCTCCAAGGAATATTCCTGCGACTGATAGTACAATTTCCCATAATCTAATCTCAAGTGGGTCTCTATCTGAACTAACATGCATGAGTTATTTATGAGAGAATATTCAATTATCTAAAGTGCAGCAGTTACATGCATGCGTGCATTAACTAACTGAACTCACAATTAGTTCAACAAACTATTTGAACTAATCTAACTAGACTTAACTCAGTTAACTGAGCTAACTAATTACAACTCAAATTAGAACTCATCCTTATCTCTTTAACTAAGGGATAAATTCCTCAATCAATGGAGAAACTATTGCATGTCTTCACATAGACTTTATGTTTGATATTTTACAACTAATTAACTCAAGATGAATTAATTAATTATTTTACAAACAGCTGCTAAGATCAAATTCAAATTTTACTTCTCTATTTTAGTTCGGGGACTAGCTAAAATAGGAAGGTATCCTGAAATGCTATTTATAGTAGTGTTATTTTTAGCACTTCTATATTTAGCATTTCTTGTTGCTATTTTCAACAAAAACTACTTTTTCAACTCGTATTTTCAACTTATCTTCTTAAGGTTTTACTCAAATTTCAAGCAGGAGTACTTGTTGGATTCAAAATTTGATTCCTCATCTGAGTACCCATGTTGCATACTTTTGATAGACCTTGCTACACGAAAAATGAAAAATACATGAAAAAACATTATTGCAACCACCTTTTTCATGTATTTCTCATTTTTCATGTAGCACGGTTCATCGAAAGTATCCAACATGGATACTCCTTGGATGAGGAATCAGATTTTGCATCCAATGAGTGTTGCTGCTCAAAATTTGAGTAAACCCATAGGGAGATAAGTTGAAAATACGAGTTGAAAAAATGTTTTTTCTTTTTTCCCTCTAAAATTTGATGATGTAATATAATCTTATTTTATTATTTCCACTATCATTTTAAAATTTCCTTAGGAGGCCCATTTTAGACCTCAAAATTCCCCTAATGAAGAGTAATCAATATGCTGTGTTGAAGAGAAGAGGAAAAGAGAAGGGGATTGGTTTTCTGGTTCTCTGGAGGTTGCGGGTTTAGCTGCTAGTCTCTGTAGCCCTATAATAGCTTAGGGTCCCTAGAGGCTATGGGTTGAGATAGGATCCCTAGAGCCTTATAACAGCTTGGGTCCCTAGAGGTTGTGGGTTGAGACCGAGGTCTTTGGGGCCCTGTAATAGCTTGGGTCCCTAGAGGTTATGGCTTAGGATGGAATATCTAGAGCCCTATAATAGCTTGGGTACCCTAGAGATTGTGGGTTGAGTTAGTGGACTCTAGATCCCTCTAACAACTTGGGAAGAGGTCATCCTGAAGCAACATCAAAGGAAGACCTGATTGATGACTTGTGGTTAATTCATAATTGTTACAGTGGATTCTAGACTCCCTAGGTGGGGGTGAATCACTATGTGTGCACTTGAGGTGAGGTAGAGTACCTCTGGACTCCTTGGATTGAAAAAAGAGGTAGAAGTCAGTTGGTGGGATTGAGGAAGGAGGTTTGCAAGAGTCTTTGTGTCAATTGGCAGCTGGTGTGTTAATCCCTTGAGAAAGCAACCCCCTCATACTTTGGAATTTGGCTTAGGTTTAATAGCTACAAGTAAGTGTGGTTGTAGTTATTTATGGTTGGGTGGAGAGTCCTTGCTCTAGTCTCAGTTACCCTGTAAGTTCAAATATAAGTATCTTCTTATACTTTTTTATATGTTAATGAATGTGTGATGCATTTTGGATCGTAATAACTATGGATTTTGGGATTGTATTTGTGTTGCCAATGCTCGAATATGTGGTTACATCTCTGTGGGTATATGTCACTAATGGAAATGTTGATTATATTTGTGTGAGTGTTGTTTTTTTGAAATGAATGACACCTACAAATAAACTAATTAATGTATGAACCACTAAACTAAAAATAAATTGTTATGAGAATGTCTTGTTGATGTTAAACACAGAACATTTTATCATAAAATGTGCAATAAACCACATGATAATAAGGTCTAAGCCATAACACTCCACTGAACCTTATTCTGAATGAAATGATTAAATATGATGCAAACTGCACATGAATAAATAAATAATAGAGGAACATCATGCCATGTTACAGGTTGTAGTAAAAGTCATAAGAACTTGGAAGTAGTAGGCTCAGAGGCCCTTTCCTTTAATATGAAATAGTTACATGGAAGGACATCTACTTAGCAGGGTTTGCATTCCCTTACATTAACTTATTTGGTTAAGTTACAAGTTATTGTGTTACACAACAAGAATTGCATTACTGTAGAACGGTTTGTTTCCATTGGGGTCATTCGAACCCCATACACTTATACCTAAATGGCCTATTAGCCATGTAATATCAGTAGCCTACATATCTTTCACTAGCATTAGGGCATAGCTAGTTTGGCCCTAAAATATTCTGCATAGTGCCATGGAGATTCTTACAGGCGCGACATGGATTTTTGCATCATTTTCATGTGGTGGGAAAGGTGGAGAACTTTCAGGAGCTCACACCAAACCCATGGTAGGTAAGGGTCGTAGGAGCACATATTTGGGCGTGTGTGGAATTCCTTATCCGAGAACAGGGAATGCAGGTGTGCTAGGAACTCCTTGGAGTTGGACTAGCTCAAGCTAAGGAGGGGTAGCACCCTAAGAAACATTAATGAATCATCGATGTTGGCATGAGACCTTGTCGTTGATCTGGAGGTTGGTCGGACCTCTAAGATAGAGCTATGGTTGAAAATATTGGCTCAAGGAAGTTTATGCAGCATCAAAGCTTGTCTTTGGGGTGATCATATAGATCCTCATCTGCTTCATGGCAAAAGGGAAGGCTAAGATCCCTTACTCCCTCCATGGCAGAGATGGAGAAGGAAAGCTCATTGTGACGTAGAGGGATCAAGCCCTAAACTTATAAGAAAGGATTGGGAAACATTATCCTAACACTGATCAAATCCCTTACCACAAAGGTCCTTGATTGGCACGGCTTGATTCCCCTCTAACATGATTGGTCACGAGGGAACTGAAATAGCCCAAAGGTGGGAACTCGAAGGATTTTCCATGGAACATTTCTAAGGGCACAAGTGAAGAGAGTTGGGTTAGAGCGACGTGATGATGCAACATGCTAACATGTGCCCGACAGTCTTTCTATTGAGTGGAGGGTTGGCCCACAACCAACATAATATTAGATACATAGCCTAAAGTAACGATAAAGAGACATAATGGAAGACGTCGGGAAAAATCTAGTACGATAATGTAAGGTGGGTATGTGATTGGGCTCGTGCATCAAGGAAAATTTTAAGGATGGAAGTTTGTCTTAAAGTTTAGAAACCTTGGATAATCTTACTAGTCCCTAAAATGCAAATTGTAAAATGTTTGGTAATATTTTTGTATAAATATTTATATTTTTAATGATTTTATATTAGACTATATAAAATTTTGGTCATTTTTAAGGTAAAATAATTTTATACTATAAAATGTGGGCGAATCGTTTTTAGAAAAAATGGAAATTGGCGAATTGTTTTTTGGAAAAAAAATTGGAAAATTAGCCCATTTGCAAATATTATTTCCTAAAATTTTCCTTTTCACGAATTGTCGTGGTATTATTGGTTGGGGACTGGGCCACTTATTGAGTCATCCCGACGAGTCCACCCCAGAATATTAAAGTGGGAGGTAATTGGAAATTGTCGGGAGGAAACCAATGGGATGATGTGTTGATGGCCAAAAATGACAACTCATCAACAAGTTAGGTAGACCACCTGGTCAGAGCCCCAACTAAGCCCTTATCTATTTGATTTTGTGGTTCTGACTAGTTCAATTAGGTCTAGTTACCCTCTCTCTCTCCTCGTTGACTTCTGGTATTTCTATTACTTTCCATACAAGGAGAAAGATATCAAAATTACCCTCATCCAGAGGTCTTGCAAGAAAGAAAATCCTTAAGTGGAATTGAGGGCTCAGTCAAGCCACACCAAAGTTTTCCCCTATGTAAGAGGATTTCTAAAATGAAACTAATTAATCTAACTCTAAATCTAATCTAAATGCAATGCAAAAAGTAAAGAAAAATAACCTAACTCAATATCTAGGAGATAGCTCCCAAATACCAAGTGCAAGACTTTAAATGAATTAAGGATTTAACACACTTTTAATAATGAATTCTCAGTTGTTGAATAAATTCTAACAAATGATATTATAAGTTCATGCATGCTATGTTTGGAGATATATTCAAAACAAATGATTAGCTACTAAAACCGGGAAAAAGTTCACATGATTTCAATAGTAGTTAAATCGATTTTAGATAGCAAATTTTTGAGTAAATATTTACTCATAAATCTTATTTAATCACTTGAGCAAAAGAGAAAATTAATAACAAATCTATGAGACTAATGAACTAGATAGCTAATCCAAAAGACATTTCTCTTCACATCAAACAATAGTGCTCAATATGAAAATTGTTTCACATAGATCTACCATCAAAATGATAAAATTACATTTTCAATAAAAGTATTTGAAATACAAATTTTTAAACCTTGTCTCTTTGCTATGTTTCCCAATTCAATCTCCAACAATTCTCCTAAAATCATCAAATCTGCTAATCAAAAGACATAGTTATAATAGTACAAACTCTTCTCTATAACAATACATGAATCCTAAGAGAAAAATCCCCAATCTAATCAGATATGACTATCCCCTTTCTCCTACAAATAAAAGCTCCTTACAATAGTGCTTAGGAGCATTCAAAATGTAGAGAATATGAACCTTTCCCTTAGTCTCAAAACTGATATTTATAATTTACAAAAATCTCCAAAACTGGAGAGTTGTTTGAAGTGGTTTTAGATCCCTCTATTTTGGAGTTACAAATCCTTTTCTTCTCTTTTTCTAGTGAAATAGTATTGCTCCAAGATCTCTTAAATCCATCTTTTTCAATTGATCTCCTGCAAAACCAATCAAAATGAAAATAAAAATGAATCAATTTTGCACATAAAAATCAAAATGCCCAAAATTGGGAAAACAAACTCTCCAACTAAATCCTAATTAAATAAATAAAATAAATGAGAATTGTGTCTCTCATTAATCTCTGTGATGTTTTGATTGGCCCAAGAAGCCTCTTTTCGGACGAATCTGCAAAAACAAAACTCTTTGCCAATGAAAATTGAAAAAACAAAATCCAAAGAATTAGTTTTGGTTGCAAATTCCAAGCCTCAACTTCTGATAATTTTTTGGCTTATTAAATATGTATATTTGTTTGCAATAATGCTATCATCTTGTTCTCATTGATCCTAGATTTACAACGAGCCATCCTGGGACTCGTTTGGTCAAATAAAACTCAAAATATGCTTCTTAAAAATCAAGATATCAAAACTACAAAAATTCTAAAAAATCTAATTTTAAATTATATATTCAAACAATTTTAACTACATAAAAATTTAAATTAAATTATTTAAACAAAATCATTTATATATGAAGAAGAAAAAAATAATTTAATAAATTACACATTAATTAATTTATATAATTAATTAAAATTTTTACTACATATGATATTATTTAATTAAAATAATTTTTAAATAAAAAAAATAATAATAATAATAAAATATTAAATTATGAGTGAAGTGGCTATTTGAGTCATAATATGAGTCATGGGAATATTAAATGGAGGGGCAGGTGTAAGGTAGTGCATGGGAGTTATAAGGGAGAGGGGATATAAGGAGGTCAGAATCCGCGAGAAATAAGAAGAGGAGGCTCGGGGAAGGAAGGGAGCGGGAAACCGGGAAAGGAAGAGGGTGAGAAGGTAGAAGAGATATATGGAGAGGGAGTTTTGGAGGAATAAAGGTTGGAGAAAGAAGAATTAAATTATTTTAACATTTACGAGGTTAAAGTAGTTTATGGGACAAATTGCTTTTTCATTTGCTTGATGTACTTGGTCTCTTTTTTGTGAAGCTTCACAATAAATGCTCCCAGCTTCGCGACAAACCCCTCGCTAAATAGATTATCCTAAGAGCTAGCAAATCTCTCGCTAAATAGATTATCCTAAGAGCTAGCTGTCAGCATATCTGCATAAATTTTCCTATTGGCTTTGAAGGTATCACATTCTAAAATGAAATGCTTTTCTGTTTGCACTTATGTTTCCACTTTTCCGGAAGAACAAAAAATGCATACTCTTTCCTCCCACATTTCTTTTGGCCTTTTCCAGTGCCCTGTTTTGCAACGGAGTTGATGAGAGAAATAAGGAGGCGGGAAGATGGAGCGAGAAAGATCCCTCGAGGAAGGGAAATCCCAGATCCCCAGATATCTTGAAATTTTAATTTAATTTTTTGCTCCAGTAACGAATCAAGGAAAGTTTTGTAAAATCTAATTTTTTTATTTTAAAAATATAATTTAATTATACAATTATATGAGTTATACTATTTAGTTTGGATAAATAATTATACAACTTTTTTAATCTGATGATTTTTTGTAGGATAGTTAATATTAAAATAATAATTAATAAAATTAATATATACATAAAATTAAAGTGATATACATTTTATAGTTTAAGTGATGAAAATTACTGAAATTTTGAATAAGCGTCATTTGCAAACCGTGAGTCCAAATGATATGGAACGAGAACCCATGGAAATATATCGAGAGACCGAACAAAATGAAGCAATCATAATGCAAATTGGAAGAAAATAAAGCTCCCACAAAATGCACCAAATCAGTAAAAATGAAGATGACTTAGCCAAAATTTACATAGAGGGCCCCTATTATTTTTATGAAAAGACATGATGATAATAAAAAAAAAATTGGTGGTTGCGCTTTGCCACAACATGACATAATTCATGCCATGCAGGGAGTATGCACACACGTGGTTGGTGGAGAAGTGTCCTGCCAGCCAAGTCAGCCCGACAACGTAATGTCAAAAGAATAAAGGACACAACAGAGGTGAACGTCGAGATAGATCCAGCAGGATTATGTGTCCATGTTTCTTCTCTATTGGTCAGGGAGTGGTCCCACCATCCACGCAAGCCTGATGATAAAGCTCGAAGGTTGGTAAAGAACATTCCCTGGAATGCATTGAGAAGGACCCGACAGGGTGACATAGGCCAGCCGCGCAAGCCATACACGCAAGCACGATGGTGTTTCCATTGGCTAGAGCGAGGACCTACAGTTAAGTCAGCTTGACATCGTGACTCCGATAGAATAAAGTGGTGTAGTAAGAAAAGGTGTCAGGATAATGTAACCGAGATGATGTGAGTCAAAAGTGATGACCATTAGCAGAAGGTCTTGGACCAATGAGGAGACAATAAAGGGGCCCATTGTCGAAGTAAGCGTGGAGCAAAGAGCCCAATAGATAACCAGGCACACAACTTGGGAATTGTTAGGGATTGGGAAGCGAGGTGACGTGTCTAGTGGGACCCACCCAGAAGGAATTTGGCTAATGCAGAGAGCATAGGCCATTGCATTTTCAACGAGCACAACAAATATGTGTTTATATATGTATATGTGTTTATAGATATGAATATTGTAGAAATTCCTTGTAGATTTAAATTGCTAATTGTAATTTACTAAAATAATAGACTTGAATCTACTCTACTCCTCAGCGGAAAAAATTAAACGATTGTGAAATCACGAAGCAAACAAGAGAAATAATTCAATAAACACATTACACAATGATTCCTTGGGGAAAACTATAGCTAAAAACCCCTAGTATCTGTATATTGCATTAGTCAGAAAATATGAGAATATTACAATGCTTTGCTCAAGTCTGAGCAACCTTTTCACTATCTCTATCTATCTCACAACTTCCTACACAAGCCCACGCTAATACTTAACCAATTTTTTGGCTTACCCAAGTCCCTATTTCCTTGTGTTGTTTCCTTGGGAATTAGCCCCCTATTAATTGGGTAAATTTTTCAATATGAATTGCGTAATCCTCATAGGTCTTCCTCTGACTGTGTGCGCCACCTGTATAATTTGAATGATTATACAACTGATATTACATTTTCCTTAAACTCCAATCTGAACTAGGTAACTATCATATCTGACATGCATGAGTTATTTATGAGTGAATCATCAGTGAACTAGTTGAAAACATGAAGCATCACCCCATTGTCTGACCTCCTACTAGTTCCTCCATCAATTGGAACTAGTTTAACTAAATTTAACTCAATTAAACCGAATTAATTAAGTACAACTCAAAATAAACTCAACCAAGGCTCTTATAATATAGGAGACAATATACATGACTCAAGTTAGATCCTCAATTCGAATTAACTAAGCCAACTAAGTCCAATTAACTTACCTAACTAGTACAAGTTGCCTTGTGATGTGGAATTACAATTTTATTCCTAATTTAATTCAATGAAAAAATTAAATTAGGATTTTATTGTTGCATTTTCAAAACTCCCTCTCAACAAGAAAGGGATTATCAAATACCCCAATCTTTTCTCTATGGAACTCGAATTTTCCTCTTGACAGTGCCTTAGTCAAGATGTTATCATCATGTTCCTCTACAAGAATGTACTCCATCAACATGATTCTCCTCTGCACACAATCTCATAGATGGTGATACCGGATGTTGATATTCTTTGATCGATCATGAAAAATTGGATTTTCGAAGAGTTTGATAGAAATTTGGTTGTCATTGTAAATCATTGTAGGATCCATTTTCTAAGCAAATAACACAACAAGAATCTTCCCAATCCATATAGCCTCACGAGTTTCTTGACTAGCCTCCATGTACTCAGCTTCTGCCGAATTGAGTGCAAATGGTCTCTGCTTCCTGTTGTAACAAGAAATTGTCATTGACCCAATATCGAATATTCCCCTTGATGTGATATTTCTATGGGATGGACTCCCTACCCAATCAGCATCTGTGAAGCCTTGAAGCTTCACTCCCTCTATTTGTTTGTACCAAATACCAAACTGAATGGTGCCTCTGAGGTATCTCAACACATGTTTAGTTTTCTTCCAATAGAGTTTGGTTGGCTTAACCATTGCTTGATTAAGTTGGTTAACTGCAAAACATATGTTTGGTCATGTGTTCACCAAATACATAATGAACCCACAAGCTTCATGTAAATAGTATCCTGCACTACTTCACCTGAAGTAGCATCTTCCTTCCTCTAGTTCCCTACTAGAGGAGTCTCCATGGGTTTTTTCTCTCCATGTGGAACTTCTTTAGTATCTCATAGGAATAATTTCCCTGAGAGACAAACAGATCCTCATCTCCTTGCCATACTTCCATACCAAGGAAATAATGCATGAGCCGCAGGTCCGGCATCTTGAATTCTATTGCAAGATCCTCTTTGCAATATTTTACCAGCTTCCTATCACTTGTTAGAATTAAATTATCAACATATAATAGTATAATAAACAATTTACCTTCAACCAATATACGGTAAAGCTTCACATCTTCTTCACTTTTGGTGAAGCCCAACCTGGTGAAATAGTTGTCAATCCTAGTGTACCAAGCACGAGGTTCTTATTTCAATCCATACAATTCTCGCTTGAGTCTGCACACATGTGACTCTCTGTTGAAGGTCTCAAATCCTTTTGGCTAGTCAATGTACACCTCTTCCTCAATCACACCATTGAGGAAGATTGTCTTGACATCCATCTGATGTATCTTCCATCCCATATATGCTTAAAGTTATAGAATAGATCTAATTGAAGAGTACCTTACTACTGGAGAAAAGGTCTCCTCATATTCAATTCCCTCCACCTGAGAGAACCCTCTGGCCACAAATATGGCCTTGTGTTTCTCTACACTCCCATTTGTTGCTTTCTTTACCTTGTAAAGCCATCTAGAACTCACCATTGACTTTTTTATTGGTCTTGGGACCACATCCCAAACATTTTTCTAATAATGGAGTCATACTCATCTACCATGGCATCAACCCATACTATTTTTTTCATTGCTTGCTTGAATGAGGATGGCTATCTTTACACTCTTGCTCATCAGAGCCATGTAACTAGTGTACCGATCTGGTGACCTCCTCTGTCTGCATTGTGATGTGGGTGCTCCCACATTCTCTCTAGCATCATGCATCAATCTGTCAGCCTCTCTGGTGCGCTTCCTTCCATCTTTGGAAGTCTCTGCATGAGTGGGTGCTTCCACTCTCTTCTCCTTTGCATGTGGCTACTCCACATCATTCTGAGGTTCTTCCTTTGGAGCTAAAATCTCCTCATCTCCATGCAACTAAAGCTCCCTCTCAAGGGAACATATCATGGAATTCTCTTCATCGAACTTCACATCTCTATGAACCACTATCATCCTGTGAGATGGAAGGTACACTCGATAGTTGTGAGGTGTATCAGTGTACCCAAAAAAATGCCCAACTCAACTGTTGTCTCTAGCTTTTTCCTTGCATCCTTGGTAACATGATAGTAAACTGATGAACTGAAGATCATGAAGTGTGTCACATCTGGTTTCTTACCTAAAAAATCTTCTTCTGGTGTACTCATCCTAATAATTCGATGAGGACTCTTGGTCTACACATATACAACTGTGTTGCATGCTTAAACCCACAAGTGCAATGATAGGCCCTAATCATGTAACATTGTCCATGCAACTCCCACAATATGTTTGTTCTTCCTTTCATCCACCCCATTATTTTGTGGTTTATAGGTGCTATTAACTCCTGTCAAATTCCTTCTGATGCACATAAGTTATTGAATTCATTCGACACATATTCTCCACTGTTATCACTTCTGAGATCCTTCACTTCCCTACTAGTGTCTTTCTCAACATGTTTTTTAAATTCACAAAATTTAGGGAACATCTGGTCTTTCTTCTACATGAAGAAAATTGAGAACTTACATGAGAAATCATATACAAATATTACATAATACATGTGATTGGTCATGGAAGCTATCGATAATTGTCCACACACATCTGAGTGAACTCTTTTAAGGATCGCTTATGCTCGAATGTCCTTATCATGAAATTTGGCTTTGGTGTACTTCCCAATGTACAACCTTTGCATGTATCTCTCTTCTCTAATGCACCCTTGGGAAGTCTTGTAGAAATATGTTGCATGATCTTCAAGGATTTTTGGTGCAAGTGACCCAATATTCTATGCCACAATTCACTGATGCCTCAGCTTTGCACCTTCTCTGCTTTTGTAATCAAAGTAGCACAATATTCTACATCCAATTTGTAGAGGTTCTTCACCCGCACCTCATTTCACTTCACTTGTCTTGAGGCTATGCGATGAAGGAAAGCCTTTCCTTTCAATAAATCTCACATTGTATCCATGGTCCTCCAACATAGCAATTGAAACCAAATTCTTCTTCAGACACGTAACATACATGACATCTTTTAATGTGAGAGGAGAACAAGAATCCCTCTGAAAAGTAACAATACCGATGTCAATCATGCTATACCTTCCATCATCTACCATTTCAATGTGCATTTGGAGGTCCTTCTCCTCCACTTCACTAAAGAATTCTTAGTTGTCGTTCATATGGAATGAGGCTTTACTATCCAGATACCACACTATACTCATCACCGATGTCACCATGCAATCAATGAGGGTGAAATCCAACTCGAATTGTGAAGCAAGAGCTTCACCTGCCTCTCCTCCTTAGGTTTTCTTGTTGGCCTTCTTGTGCGAACACTTCGTGGCATAGTGTCCCAGCTGGTGATAGTGAAAACATTTAATCTTTGACAAGTCCTTCTTCTTGCCTGCCTCACTAGAATCTGAATTCAAATGGGATGACTTCCCTTTCCCTTTCTTTTCCTTTCCAGCCAAGATACAATTCCCCTCATCATCATTCTTGGATGAGGATCAATATTTGGTGCTCAATTGAATCTCTTCTTACACCAAGTCGAACCATAAACACTCCCACTCTGGTAGCTTCTCCCTCCCATTTACCGAATCTGGGTAGTTGTGGTAGCTCTTGGGAAGGCTTAGAAGTGTTAGGCTAACCATATCATCTTTAGAAATTGTAACACAAGGACTTCCAAGCTCATCCCAGTAGTGGGTGAACTTTCTCAAATACTATGGTATTGTGTCGCCCTTTTCCATCTTGATTTTTTTGATCTTGTCCTTCAGTGCCAGCTTCTTGTGGTCATCGTTGTTCAAAAACAGGTATGTCAAGGCCTTCTACATTGCATATGGATGGAGGTTCGAGACAATATGATCTTGAAATCCTTCTAGTATGATCCTTCTCGCCATTGCAACACATTTTATCCACTCTGCCAGATCTTGATCATAAGTTGCTAAAGGCTTATGAATATATTTGTTTATGAACTCCTTCAACCCATTTTCTTCCAACACTGCCTCCATATTGTCCTTCCAAACAATATAGTTTGAACTATCCTCAAGGACATATTCAAGTCTCAATCTGTAGAATGACATCCTGCTGACTCTGAAGAATGATATAGCAAATTTGATTTCACCTGCAAAATACAAACTCGTATTCTCCTCTTCTAGAGTGATTTATGTTCTGATACCATGCATAAATTCCTTGTAGATTAAAATTGCTAGTTATAATTTACTAAAACAATAGACTTGAATCTACTCTACTCATCAGTGGAAAAAATTAAACGATCGTGAAATCACAAAGAATACAAGAGAATGAATTCAATCAACACATTACACAATGATTTCCTAGGGAAATCCACAACTGAAAACCGCTTCTATATGTATATTGCAATAGCCAGAAAATATAAGAATTTTATATTGTTTTTCTCAAGCCCAAGCAACCTCTACACTACCTCTATTGGTCTCACAACTTCCTAGACAAGCCCAGGCTAATACTTCACCAATTTTTTGGCATACCTAAGTCCCTATTTCCTGGGGAATTAGCCCCTTATTAATTAAGAAAATTCTTCAATATGAATTGTGTAATCCTCATAGGCCTTCCTTTGACTGCATGCACCACCTATACAATGTTGGCATTATGATACATATGTTGTACTTGATGGCAACCCACTCATCTCAGATGATAAATTATAGTGCAGCAAAGTTCATGTACTTTCATGCAGAGAAAAGTTCCTTTCATGCAAAGAAACGTTCACACACTTTCATGCAGAGAAAAGTTCCTTTCATGCAGAGAAAATTTCACGCACTTTCATGCAAAGAAAAGTTCACGCACTTTCATGCAGATAAAAGCACACGCACATGGGAAATTTTATGGTTGGTTCATGGTATTAGTCCGACAATTTTTGATCCTATGGTTTTGGTCCGTGGTATTTAGTCCTTGGTATTTGAACCTATGGTTTTGGGCCATTGTATCTTGTCCTAAGTGTTGATCCCAAGTATTGGGTCCATGGTATTGGATTGTTATGGTTTTTGGTCCGTGGTATTGTGAAAGGCCTAAGGCTATAAAAGAGGAAGGAGATCATTTGGCAAGGCATCTTCTGAATTATTGAATATCTGATAAAGTGCTAGATTTAGAATACTATGATTGGGTTATGGTGTAGATCTAGATCTGAATGAAGAAGGAACCTGAGCGCAAGGAGAAGGATAAGTTCTATTGATGGGTCAAAATCCTAAGGCTGGAATAGTGGTATCTCTATATGATTTTGATTTGTGATATGTGGCACACGCTTGATCTATAAATCTGATAATTTGGGTTAACTAATATCTGAATGTTTGAAATAATGAATTTATATATCTGTACGCAGGTTCAGTGAAGCGAAGGCACGTATACATGCTGTTCTTGTAAGGGAAAGTCATGTATATGCAGGTTGGTATTGACACAGAAGCATATGCACGCAGGTTTCTGAATAGTGAAGTAGCGTACATCTCTTGATTTATGTTCTAGCTACTTCTGTTTATTGCTACAGTGTTCTGGGTTCAGAAGTGGGGTGTGATTATTGTTATTATGATTTGGGTACAGTCATCAGAGAAGTGTTTATTTTGATTCAGTTTTGATTGGTGAAAAGGTGATTGGTTGATGCAGAAATTCTTGATGTTTGATTGATGTTATTTGTGGATCCAGTCTAAAAATTTATGAAATGTGGTCCTTGGAAGGAAGAGAAGGTTGTAGTCTTCTGCAGGTAGCAGCTTGCATACTAGTATCTCAACTATTAAAAGGACTAAGGGGGTTGTAGCTCCCTTCCAAGAGAAGCTGGAAAATGAGAGAGGGTTGTAGCTCTCTGTAGGTAGTAGCCTGCATACTGGTAAAAGACTGCAACAGTACAGAATCATTGTAAAAAGAAGTTTCTAATTGAAAAGATAGAGACATATTGCAGCAGGTGGTTTTCACCCATATTGGGTTTCCACCTTATATCTTGTGTTCTTGTGTGTGATTATCTTCTGCTCTATTTTTTCTGTTCCTGGTTACTATTTATATGATCCTGATGCACAGATTAATGTTCAACATCTGTAGAATATTTTAAATTATAAGTCATGGTATACGCAGGTTTCCTTATCTGCAGTTGCATATATACGCGGTTTTCTCTAACTGAAGTTGCATATATGTTCTGGGTTTGAAAAAGAAAATAATTGACCAGATAATACTGATTCACCCCCCTCTCAGTATTATTTCCAACACCATGTTCTTCACAAAAATCGAAAAATTCATTTGAGGTAAACTCCCCACTCTATGAGACCTGAGTCATTTAATTTTGTGATCTGATTCATTTTCAACCAAAGCTTTGAAGGATTTGAATTTTTCGAAGGCTTCATCTTTGTGCTTCATCAGTCCTATTCAAACCATCCTTGAATAGTCGTCAATGAATAATGTAAAGTATTCTTCTCCCCAAGGCGACCTTTTCCTAGATGGACCACATAGATCAGTATGGACAAGCTCAAGTGGCCTGCTAGCTGATCCTTCCTTCTCAGGGAAGTTAGTTCTGGTTTGCTTACCAAACTGACATAATTTGCATATTGTATTATCTGGAATTATAATGTCTGGAAGACCACGAAATGCCTGGTATTTGCATGCTTTCCTTATCTGTGAGAAGCTTAGATGCCCCAACCTCCAGTGCCATAGCCAGTGTTCATCATTCTTTTTTAGATAGCATTGTTGTTTTCCTTCTTTGAATATGTATAAATTATTTGGAGTTCTTATGCCTTTGATCATTGTTTCTCCTGTATCAAGATCACGAACACTACATCCATTTGATCGAAATATTATCTCTGTTCCTTGATCGCACATCTGACTGACACACAATAGATTATGCTTTAAGCCATCAACATACATAACATTTCCTGCTTTGACCTTTTCTTTTAAAAGAACAGAACCTTTATCTTTTATGAGTGCAGGGGTGTCATTTCCAAATGAGACCTTCTTCTCCTTCTCCAAGGCACTATATGACTGAAGTTTTTCTTTATCACCTGTCATATGTTTTGAACGTCCACTGTCGATGTACCATTGATTTTCCTGCCCTTCTGCATATAAAGCTATACCACATCTTTTTGGTTGTGGTTCTTTCATTCTCCATGTTTTGATATTTGAGGCTTGCTCCTTCTAAGTTGCCTGCCGAACCCTGCTTCTACATTCAGAATCTTCATGACTAAAATTATTACAAATAGAACATTCTATTTCATTTTCAAGAACAAAAAAGTTATTGTAGGTCCTTTTCATGATCCCAGTCATACTCCTCTATTTTTGAGTTTCTCTAGTCATGATAGTTTTGTAGGCAACACACTGAGCTGCTTTGTGTCCAAAGTTGTGACAAGAGAAACATTGGCCATTGAAAAAATTCTTGTGATTATCAACCCTGCGGACCGAACGATTGTAGTTTTCATTAACATTCATTCTTGAGGCAAATTGAGAATGATTTACATGTGGTTTGTTGTAGATTTTGTTTATCCTTGAAGAAGATTGCCCCTGATTTACTTGGTGATCTCTGTTCATTCTTGAAGAAAAATGTCCCTGATTTACCTGGTGAGCAGCATTGTGCCTTTGCTGTTGATTGTCAATTTGTTCACTTCTCCTTGTTGCATCAATATAACTTTTGGAGGTGGATGGCTTCTGTGCTTGAGATGCTTCTTCATTATATCCCAGACCTATCTTGATTAGTGGAGAACGCTATACTTTGATAATCTCATCTAACGTTTCATATCCTTTAACAAATCTAAGATTAAGAGCTTTAGTTTTCTCAATCTCTTTTCTAAATCCCACTATTTCACATTCTAACTTTTCATGATGTTTTTCACTTTCAGCCAATTGGAATTGCAGAGTATCAATAATCATATTTTTCTCTTCTAAACAAATTTTGAGTTTAGAAATATCTTCATAAAGACCTTCGTCATCTATAGCATCCATGAAATCATCATCTTCAAAAGCCATTAAAAGTCTATAATTATTACCTTGTTCATCTTCATCACTATTTGAAAATCCATCACTGTCTTCATGAGTGTAATAGCTTTTCTTATTTACATGTTGTTTCTTGTTCCATCTAACAGGTTCCTTACCTTTATGAGGGCACTTGGCAGCATAGTGACCAACTCTTCCACAAGCAAAACATTTGAAAGGTAACTTACCTCTGAATCTTCCAGCACCCCGTTGAAGGTTCTTGACAAAATTTGATTCTTCCTCTTCTTCTAACATATGTCCTGAGTCATAAGAAGCTCCTTTTCCTGAGGCCTTGAATGTGACTTCTCTTCTGTCTGATGGTCCCCCTTTCCTCATTTCATAAGCGGTTAGAATTCCGTGTAGTTGCGACATGGTAATTTTCTGTAGATTCTCCTTTTCTTCTATTGCAGAAACTTTTGATTCAAACTTAGAAAACAAAGATCTCATAACCTTTTCAACCACAACAGCCTCTTTTATTTCTTCACCCAAATTTTTCATACAATTAACAATCTCATCTATGTGTAGGAAATAGTTAACCACACTTTCATCATTGTACATTCTAAGATTTTCATATTGAATTCTGAGGGTTTGAAGTTTTGCTCTTTTTACCTGCTCATCTCCTTCATAGCTCAGAACGATCTTGTCTCATATTTCTTTTGCGGTTTTATATTGCATAACCTTGACGAATTCTGATTGAGATAGACATCCTAATAGAGTATTGACAGCGTTTGCATTAGTTTCAAACTGCTTCTTCTCAGTCGGATCTGCAGGAGTTGCTGATGGAAAAGTGTACCCTGTATCTATGATATCCCAGACTTCTATACTAAGAGATTGAAAATAGGTTTTAACTCTTACCTTCCAATAGACGAAGATAGTCCCATCAAAAATTTGTGGCCTGATTGATGCTTCTCTCTCGTAGTTGCTCATGATGATAGATCTTCCTTCAAGCGATCAAGCTTCTTCTGAAGAACTTGGCTCTGATACCAATTATTGGAAATAATACTGAGAGGGGGGGTGAATCAGTATTATTTGGTCAATTATTTTCTTTTTCAAACCTAGAACATATATGCTACTTCAGCTAGATAAAACAGCGTATATATGCAACTACAGATAAGGAAACCCGCGTATACCATACAGACTTATAATTTAAAATATTCTACAGATGTTGAACATTAATATGTGCATCAGGATCATATAAACAGTAACCAGGAACAAAAAAATAGAGCAGAAGACAATCACACACAAGAACCCAATGTGGGTGGAAACCACCTGCTGCAATATGTCTTTATCTTTTCAATTAGAAACTTCTTTTTACAATGATTCTGTATTGGTTCAGTCATTTACCAGTACGCAGGCTGCTACCTGCAGAGAGCTAAAACCCTCTCTCGTTTTCCAGCTTCTCCTGAAAGGGAGCTACAACCCCCTTAGTTCTTGTACTAGTTGAGATACTAGTACACAGGCTGCTACTTGCAGAAGTCTACAACCTTCTCTTCCTTCCAGGGACCACGTTTCATAAATTTTCAGACTGGATCCACAAATAACATCAATCAAACATCAAGAATTTCTGCATCAACCAATCACCTTTTCGCCAATCAAAACTGAATCAAAATAAACATTTCTCTGACGACTGTACCCAGATCATAATAATAGTAATCACACCCCACTTCTAAACCCAGAACACTGTAGCAATAAACAGAAGCAGCTAGAACATAAATCAAGAGATGTACGTTACTTCACTATTCAAAAACCTACGTGCATATGCTTCTGTGTCAATACTGACCTGCATATACGTGACTTTCCCTTACAAAAACAGCTTGTATAAGCGCCTTCGCTTCACTGAACCTGCGTACAAATCTATAAATTCATTCTTTCAAACATTCATATATTAGTTAACCCAGATTATTAGATTTATAGATCAAGCGTGCGCCACATATCACAGATCAAAATCATATAGAGATACCACTATTCCAGCCTTAAGATTTTGACTCATCAATAGAACTTATCATTCTCCTTGCGCTCAAGTTCCTTCTTCATTCAGATCCAGATCTGCACCATAACCCAATCACAGTATTCCAGATCTAGCACTTTATCAGATATTCAATAATTCAGAAGATGCCTTGCCAAATGATCTCCTTCCTCTTTTATAGCCTTAGTCCTTTCACAATACCACGGACCAAAAACCATAACAATTCAATACCATGGACCCCAATACTTGAAATCAACACTTATGACGAGATACCATGGCCCAAAACCATAGGTTCAAATACCAAGGACTAAATACCATGGACCAAAACCATAGGATCAAAAACTGTCAGACTAATACCATGAACCAACCATAAGATTTCCCATGTGCGTGCACTTTTCTCTAAATGAAAGTGCGTGAACTTTTCTCTGCATGAAAGTGCGTGAAATTTTCTCTGTATGAAAAGAACTTTTCTCTGCATGAAAGTGCGTGAACTTTTCTCTGCATGAAAGTGCGTGAACTGTTCTCTGCATAAAGAACTTTTCTCTGCATGAAAGTGCGTGAATTTTGCTGCACTATAATTTATCATCTGAGATGAGTGGGTTGCCATCAAGTACAACATATGTATCGTAATGCCAACAAAGAAAGCTAGAACAATCGAAAGCGCTAGTTACAAATGAGACTCCTTTCCAAGTTCTCTAGAAAGGAACTCAAATAGCCCTAGACGAGGAATTGAACAGATTATCTCAATTCGCATGAGCTTATGCTAGTGCTACCATCGATAAAGCTAAAGAGATACAATTGCTAATGAAAACAATGTAAACTTTGAAACGGGAACTGATACGATTACCCATTTCGTAGAGATAGCAAAAGTGTGATCCGATTTTGAAAAAGGGGGATGTAGAACACATATTTTTTTTATAGCATAGTTTTTGGCACTTTAAATTTTTTTATGTACATTATGTTTTAAAATGTTAAAAATATACACGCTGATTCAAAAAGTGGTGTTACTCATTTTTCTAAAGAACTATTTTTTGACTTTAAAATTTTCAATGTAATGAAATGTAAATAATATTTTTCTAAATTTAACATTTGAACCTTTTTTAAATTTTAATATAAAAAAAAATATATATTATTTATATAAAAGATACATAAGACAAAAAACATAAAAGTGTATAAATATATATATCGTGTGTGTGTGTGTGTGCGCAGCGGGCGCGCGCATAAAACCATTAAAAATAAAAATAAAAAATAAAAATAAATAAAATAAAATAAAAATTAACGCAAAAAAACAAAAATTAATTAAAAAAAAAAAAAAACCTATAAATTAAGTAACTAAAATAATAAATAAAACTATAAAATTAAAGGTTAACTAAAATAGAAAAAATTTTAAAAAGCATTAAAAAAAACTACCAACAAAAAAATAAAAAATAAACAAAACTATAATTAATATTTTATAATTATATATATATATATATATATTAAAACAAGATTAAAACATTAAAAAAAAAACCTAAAAATATATATATATATATATATAATAAGTATATATATATATATATATATATTAATAACTCAAAAAAAAGCATTAATTATATATATAATATAAAACACCTAAAACATTTTAAAATTTAAAATATATATATATAAATAATATATATATGATTTAAAAAAACCATTTAAAAATTAAAAAGAAAAAACATATATTTTCAATTTTAAAAAAATAAAAAACATTTAAAACTTTAAAAAACATATATTTACGATTAAAACTTTAAAAATTATATCTGCACGCGGCTTCACCACCCAGGGCCATGCCTCCGCGAGTGGCTGAGCAATGGCTATCTAATTCCGAGAATCGAATAGCCACCCCTAGGGGCGGTTCGGCAGTGGCTATCCGATTCTCGAAATCAGATAGCCACTACCCAGCCACTCCCACAGGCGGTCGAGTGGTGGCCATCTAATTCTGAGAATCAGATAGCCACCGCCCGGCCACCCCCACGGGTAGCTGGGCGGTGGTTATCCTATTCCGAGAATCAGATAGCCACCCCCATGGGCAACCAGGCGATGGCTATTTGATTCCGAGAATTGGATAGCCACCCCACGGGCATCTAGGCGATGGCTATTCAATTCCAAGAATCGGATAGCCACCCCCGTGGGCAGTCGGGTAATGGCTATTCGATTCCGAGAATCGGATAACCACCCCCACCGGCAGTCAGGGGATGGCTATCCGATTCTTGGAATCGGATAACCAGCCCCTGAACGCCCTTGAGGTGGATATCCGATTCTTAGAATCGGATAGCCGCCTCTCAGCCGCCTCCATGGGCAGCCGAGCGGTGTCTATCCGATTCAAGAATCAGATAACCACCACCTTGCCACCCTCACAAGCGGTTGAGTGGTGGCTATCCGGTTCTGAGAATCAGATATCCATAGCCCAACCACCCGTAGGGGTGGCCGGGAAGTGGCTATTCGATTCTCGGAATCAAATAGCCACCGCCCAGCGACTCGTGGGGGCGGTGGCCGATAAAATTGTTTTTTTAAATAAAAAATAATTTTATTTTTTAAAAAACAATAAATATATTTAAATTTTTTAAATATGTTTTATTGTTTTAAAAAATAAAATTATTTTTTATTTAAAAAAACAATTTTTATCGGCCACTGCCCCCACGAGCGGCCGAGCAATGGCTATTTGATTTCGAAAGTTGAATAACCACTTCCCAGCCACCCCCAAGAGTAGTTGGGCGGTGGCTATCTAATTCTTGGAATCAGATAACCACCACTCAGCCGCCTGTGAGGGTGGCCGAGTGGTGGTTATCTAATTCTTAGAATCGGATAGTCACCGCTCGACCGCCCCCACGCCGAACGTGGCTATCCGATTATGAGAATCAAATAACCACCACCCAACCACCCCCACAGGGAGAGCTGAGTGGTGACTATCCGATTCCGAGAATTGGATAGCCACCGCCCAACCACTCGTGAGGATGGCTGGGAAGTGGCTATTCGATTCTCGGAATCAAATAGCCACTGCCTGGCCGCTCGTGGGGGTGGTGGCTGATAGAATTGTTTTTTCTAAATAAAAAATACATTTTTCTTTTTTTAAAATACAATAAACATATTTAACAACATTTATTTTTTATTTAAAAAAACAATTTTATTAATAACTGCCCCCACGCGCGGCTGGGCAATGGCTATTTGATTTCGAGAATCGAATAACAACTTCCTAGCCACCCCCATGGACAGTTGGGCGATGGCTATCTGATTTCGAGAATTGGATAG